>CALYMW010000003.1:0-187500 GCA_944588485.1 Phosphuga atrata
TCTTGTCTGTCTAGTCTTGTCTGTCTAGTCTTGTCTGTCTAGTCTTGTCTGTCTAGTCTTGTCTGTCTAGTCTTGTCTGTCTAGTCTTGTCTGTCTAGTCTTGTCTGTCTAGTCTTGTCTGTCTAGTCTTGTCTGTCTAGTCTTGTCTGTCTAGTCTTGTCTGTCTAGTCTTGTCTGTCTAGTCTTCGTCTGTCTAGTCTTGTCTGTCTAGTCTTGTCTGTCTAGTCTTGTCTGTATAGTCTTGTCTGTCTAGTCTTGTCTGTCTAGTCTTGTCTGACTAGTCTTGTCTGTCTAGTCTTGTCTGTCTAGTCTTGTCTGTCTAGTCTTGTCTGTCTAGTCTTGTCTGTCTAGTATTATCTGTCTAGTCTTGTCTGTCTAGTCTTGTCTGTCTAGTCTTGTCTGTCTAGTCTTGTCTGTCTAGTCTTGTCTGTCTAGTTTTGTCTGTCTAGTCTTGTCTGTCTAGTCTTGTCTGTCTAGTCTTGTCTGTCTAGTCTTGTCTGTCTAGTCTTGTCTGTCTAGTCTTGTCTGTCTAGTCTTGTCTGTCTAGTCTTGTCTGTCTAGTTTTGTCTGTCTAGTCTTGTCTGTCTAGTCTTGTCTGTCTAGTCTTGTCTGTCTAGTCTTTTCTGTCTAGTCTTGTCTGTCTAGTCTTGTCTGTCTAGTCCTGTCTGTCTAGTCTTGTCTGTCTAGTCTTGTCTGTCTAGTCTTGTCTGTCTAGTCTTGTCTGTCTAGTCTTGTCTGTCTAGTCTTGTCTGTCTAGTCTTGTCTGTCTAGTCTTGTCTGTCTAGTCTTGTCTGTCTAGTCTTGTCTGTCTAGTCTTGTCTGTCTAGTCTTGTCTGTCTAGTCTTGTCTGTCTAGTCTTGTCTGTCTAGTCTTGTCTGTCTAGTCTTGTCTGTCTAGTCTTGTCTGTCTAGTCTTGTCTGTCTAGTCTTGTCTGTCTAGTCTTGTCTGTCTAGTCTTGTCTGTCTAGTCTTCTTTGTCTAGTCTTGTCTGTCTAGTCTTGTCTGTCTAGTCTTGTCTGTCTAGTCTTGTCTGTCTAGTCTTGTCTGTCTAGTCTTCTTTGTCTAGTCTTGTCTGTCTAGTCTTGTCTGTCTAGTCTTGTCTGTCTAGTCTTGTCTGTCTAGTCTTGTCTGTCTAGTCTTGTCTGTCTAGTCTTGTCTGTCTAGTCTTGTCTGTCTAGTCTTGTCTGTCTAGTCTTGTCTGTCTAGTCTTGTCTGTCTAGTCTTGTCTGTCTAGTCTTGTCTGTCTAGTCTTGTCTGTCTAGTCTGTCTAGTCTTGTCTGTCTAGTCTTGTCTGTCTAGTCTTGTCTGTCTAGTCTTGTCTGTCTAGTCTTGTCTGTCTAGTCTTGTCTGTCTAGTCTTGTCTGTCTAGTCTTGTCTGTCTAGTCTTGTCTGTCTAGTCTTGTCTGTCTAGTCTTGTCTGTCTAGTCTTGTCTGTCTAGTCTTGTCTGTCTAGTCTTGTCTGTCTAGTCTTGTCTGTCTAGTCTTGTCTGTCTAGTCTTGTCTGTCTAGTCTTGTCTGTCTAGTCTTGTCTGTCTAGTCTTGTCTGTCTAGTCTTGTCTGTCTAGTCTTGTCTGTCTAGTCTTGTCTGTCTAGTCTTGTCTGTCTAGTCTTGTCTGTCTAGTCTTGTCTGTCTAGTCTTGTCTGTCTGATCTTGTCTGTCTAGTCTTGTCTGTCTAGTCTTGTCTGTCTAGTCTTGTCTGTCTAGTCTTGTCTGTCTAGTCTTGTCTGTCTAGTCTTGTCTGTCTAGTCTTGTCTGTCTAGTCTTGTCTGTCTAGTCTTGTCTGTCTAGTCTTGTCTGTCTAGTCTTGTCTGTCTAGTCTTGTCTGTCTAGTCTTGTCTGTCTAGTCTTGTCTGTCTAGTCTTGTCTGTCTAGTCTTGTCTGTCTAGTCTTGTCTGTCTAGTCTTGTCTGTCTAGTCTTGTCTGTCTAGTCTTGTCTGTCTAGTCTTGTCTGTCTAGTCTTGTCTGTCTAGTCTTCTTTGTCTAGTCTTCTTGTCTAGTCTTGTCTGTCTAGTCTTGTCTGTCTAGTCTTGTCTGTCTAGTCTTGTCTGTCTAGTCTTGTCTGTCTAGTCTTGTCTGTCTAGTCTTGTCTGTCTAGTCTTGTCTGTCTAGTCTTGTCTGTCTAGTCTTGTCTGTCTAGTCTGTCTAGTCTTGTCTGTCTAGTCTTGTCTGTCTAGTCTTGTCTGTCTAGTCTTGTCTGTCTAGTCTTGTCTGTCTAGTCTTGTCTGTCTAGTCTTGTCTGTCTAGTCTTGTCTGTCTAGTCTTGTCTGTCTAGTCTTGTCTGTCTAGTCTTGTCTGTCTAGTCTTGTCTGTCTAGTCTTGTCTGTCTAGTCTTGTCTGTCTAGTCTTGTCTGTCTAGCCTTGTCTGTCTAGTCTAGTCTGTCTAGTCTTGTCTGTCTAGTCTTGTCTGTCTAGTCTTGTCTGTCTAGTCTTGTCTGTCTAGTCTTGTCTGTCTAGTCTCGTCTGTCTAGTCTTGTCTGTCTAGTCTTGTCTGTCTAGTCTTGTCTGTATAGTCTTGTCTGTCTAGTCTTGTCTGTCTAGTCTTGTCTGACTAGTCTTGTCTGTCTAGTCTTGTCTGTCTAGTCTTGTCTGTCTAGTCTTGTCTGTCTAGTCTTGTCTGTCTAGTATTGTCTGTCTAGTCTTGTCTGTCTAGTTTTGTCTGTCTAGTCTTGTCTGTCTAGTCTTGTCTGTCTAGTCTTGTCTGTCTAGTCTTGTCTGTCTAGTCTTGTCTGTCTAGTCTTGTCTGTCTAGTCTTGTCTGTCTAGTCTTGTCTGTCTAGTCTTGTCTGTCTAGTCTTGTCTGTCTAGTCTTGTCTGTCTAGTCTTGTCTGTCTAGTCTTGTCTGTCTAGTCTTGTCTGTCTAGTCTTGTCTGTCTAGTCTTGTCTGTCTAGTCTTGTCTGTCTAGTCTTGTCTGTCTAGTCTTGTCTGTCTAGTCTTGTCTGTCTAGTCTTGTCTGTCTAGTCTTGTCTGTCTAGTCTTGTCTGTCTAGTCTTGTCTGTCTAGTCTTGTCTGTCTAGTCTTGTCTGTCTAGTCTTGTCTGTCTAGTCTTGTCTGTCTAGTCTTGTCTGTCTAGTCTTGTCTGTCTAGTCTTGTCTGTCTAGTCTTGTCTGTCTAGTCTTGTCTGTCTAGTCTTGTCTGTCTAGTCTTGTCTGTCTAGTCTTGTCTGTCTAGTCTTGTCTGTCTAGTCTTGTCTGTCTAGTCTTGTCTGTCTAGTCTTGTCTGTCTAGTCTTGTCTGTCTAGTCTTGTCTGTCTAGTCTTGTCTGTCTAGTCTTGTCTGTCTAGTCTTGTCTGTCTAGTCTTGTCTGTCTAGTCTTGTCTGTCTAGTCTTGTCTGTCTAGTCTTGTCTGTCTAGTCTTGTCTGTCTAGTCTTGTCTGTCTAGTCTTGTCTGTCTAGTCTTGTCTGTCTAGTCTTGTCTGTCTAGTCTTGTCTGTCTAGTCTTGTCTGTCTAGTCTTGTCTGTCTAGTCTTGTCTGTCTAGTCTTGTCTGTCTAGTCTTGTCTGTCTAGTCTTGTCTGTCTAGTCTTGTCTGTCTAGTCTTGTCTGTCTAGTCTTGTCTGTCTAGTCTTGTCTGTCTAGTCTTGTCTGTCTAGTCTTGTCTGTCTAGTCTTGTCTGTCTAGTCTTGTCTGTCTAGTCTTGTCTGTCTAGTCTTGTCTGTCTAGTCTTGTCTGTCTAGTCTTGTCTGTCTAGTCTTGTCTGTCTAGTCTTGTCTGTCTAGTCTTGTCTGTCTAGTCTTGTCTGTCTAGTCTTGTCTGTCTAGTCTTGTCTGTCTAGTCTTGTCTGTCTAGTCTTGTCTGTCTAGTCTTGTCTGTCTAGTCTTGTCTGTCTAGTCTTGTCTGTCTAGTCTTGTCTGTCTAGTCTTGTCTGTCTAGTCTTGTCTGTCTAGTCTTGTCTGTCTAGTCTTGTCTGTCTAGTCTTGTCTGTCTAGTCTTGTCTGTCTAGTCTTGTCTGTCTAGTCTTGTCTGTCTAGTCTTGTCTGTCTAGTCTTGTCTGTCTAGTCTTGTCTGTCTAGTCTTGTCTGTCTAGTCTTGTCTGTCTAGTCTTGTCTGTCTAGTCTTGTCTGTCTAGTCTTGTCTGTCTAGTCTTGTCTGTCTAGTCTTGTCTGTCTAGTCTTGTCTGTCTAGTCTTGTCTGTCTAGTCTTGTCTGTCTAGTCTTGTCTGTCTAGTCTTGTCTGTCTAGTCTTGTCTGTCTAGTCTTGTCTGTCTAGTCTTGTCTGTCTAGTCTTGTCTGTCTAGTCTTGTCTGTCTAGTCTTGTCTGTCTAGTCTTGTCTGTCTAGTCTTGTCTGTCTAGTCTTGTCTGTCTAGTCTTGTCTGTCTAGTCTTGTCTGTCTAGTCTTGTCTGTCTAGTCTTGTCTGTCTAGTCTTGTCTGTCTAGTCTTGTCTGTCTAGTCTTGTCTGTCTAGTCTTGTCTGTCTAGTCTGTCTAGTCTTGTCTGTCTAGTCTTGTCTGTCTAGTCTTGTCTGTCTAGTCTTGTCTGTCTAGTCTTGTCTGTCTAGTCTTGTCTGTCTAGTCTTGTCTGTCTAGTCTTGTCTGTCTAGTCTTGTCTGTCTAGTCTTGTCTGTCTAGTCTTGTCTGTCTAGTCTTGTCTGTCTAGTCTTGTCTGTCTAGTCTTGTCTGTCTAGTCTTGTCTGTCTAGTCTTGTCTGTCTAGTCTTGTCTGTCTAGTCTTGTCTGTCTAGTCTTGTCTGTCTAGTCTTGTCTGTCTAGTCTTGTCTGTCTAGTCTTGTCTGTCTAGTCTTGTCTGTCTAGTCTTGTCTGTCTAGTCTTGTCTGTCTAGTCTTGTCTGTCTAGTCTTGTCTGTCTAGTCTTGTCTGTCTAGTCTTGTCTGTCTAGTCTTGTCTGTCTAGTCTTGTCTGTCTAGTCTTGTCTGTCTAGTCTTGTCTGTCTAGTCTTGTCTGTCTAGTCTTGTCTGTCTAGTCTTGTCTGTCTAGTCTTGTCTGTCTAGTCTTGTCTGTCTAGTCTTGTCTGTCTAGTCTTGTCTGTCTAGTCTTGTCTGTCTAGTCTTGTCTGTCTAGTCTTGTCTGTCTAGTCTTGTCTGTCTAGTCTTGTCTGTCTAGTCTTGTCTGTCTAGTCTTGTCTGTCTAGTCTTGTCTGTCTAGTCTTGTCTGTCTAGTCTTGTCTGTCTAGTCTTGTCTGTCTAGTCTTGTCTGTCTAGTCTTGTCTGTCTAGTCTTGTCTGTCTAGTCTTGTCTGTCTAGTCTTGTCTGTCTAGTCTTGTCTGTCTAGTCTTGTCTGTCTTGTCTTGTCTGTCTAGTCTTGTCTGTCTAGTCTTGTCTGTCTAGTCTTGTCTGTCTAGTCTTGTCTGTCTAGTCTTGTCTGTCTAGTCTTGTCTGTCTTGTCTGTCTAGTCTTGTCTGTCTAGTCTTGTCTGTCTAGTCTTGTCTGTCTAGTCTTGTCTGTCTAGTCTTGTCTGTCTAGTCTTGTCTGTCTAGTCTTGTCTGTCTAGTCTTGTCTGTCTAGTCTTGTCTGTCTAGTCTTGTCTGTCTAGTCTTGTCTGTCTAGTCTTGTCTGTCTAGTCTTGTCTGTCTAGTCTTGTCTGTCTAGTCTTGTCTGTCTAGTCTTGTCTGTCTAGTCTTGTCTGTCTAGTCTTGTCTGTCTAGTCTTGTCTGTCTAGTCTTGTCTGTCTAGTCTTGTCTGTCTAGTCTTGTCTGTCTAGTCTTGTCTGTCTAGTCTTGTCTGTCTAGTCTTGTCTGTCTAGTCTTGTCTGTCTAGTCTTGTCTGTCTAGTCTTGTCTGTCTAGTCTTGTCTGTCTAGTCTTGTCTGTCTAGTCTTGTCTGTCTAGTCTTGTCTGTCTAGTCTTGTCTGTCTAGTCTTGTCTGTCTAGTCTTGTCTGTCTAGTCTTGTCTGTCTAGTCTTGTCTGTCTAGTCTTGTCTGTCTAGTCTTGTCTGTCTAGTCTTGTCTGTCTAGTCTTGTCTGTCTAGTCTTGTCTGTCTAGTCTTGTCTGTCTAGTCTTGTCTGTCTAGTCTTGTCTGTCTAGTCTTGTCTGTCTAGTCTTGTCTGTCTAGTCTTGTCTGTCTAGTCTTGTCTGTCTAGTCTTGTCTGTCTAGCCTTGTCTGTCTAGTCTTGTCTGTCTAGTCTTGTCTGTCTAGTCTTGTCTGTCTAGTCTTGTCTGTCTAGTCTTGTCTGTCTAGTCTTGTCTGTCTAGTCTTGTCTGTCTAGTCTTGTCTGTCTAGTCCTGTCTGTCTAGTCTTGTCTGTCTAGTCTTGTCTGTCTAGTCTTGTCTGTCTAGTCTTGTCTGTCTAGTCTTGTCTGTCTAGTCTTGTCTGTCTAGTCTTTTCTGTCTAGTCTTGTCTGTCTAGTCTTGTCTGTCTAGTCTTGTCTGTCTAGTCTTGTCTGTCTAGTCTTGTCTGTCTAGTCTTGTCTGTCTAGTCTTGTCTGTCTAGTCTTGTCTGTCTAGTCTTGTCTGTCTAGTCTTGTCTGTCTAGTCTTGTCTGTCTAGTCTTCTCTGTCTAGTCTTGTCTGTCTAGTCTTGTCTGTCTAGTCTTGTCTGTCTAGTCTTGTCTGTCTAGTCTTGTCTGTCTAGTCTTGTCTGTCTAGTCTTGTCTGTCTAGTCTTGTCTGTCTAGTCTTGTCTGTCTAGTCTTGTCTATCTATTCTTGTCTGTCTAGTCTTGTCTGTCTAGTCTTGTCTGTCTAGTCTTGTCTGTCTAGTCTTGTCTGTCTAGTCTTGTCTGTCTAGTCTTGTCTGTCTAGTCTTGTCTGTCTAGTCTTGTCTGTCTAGTCTTGTCTGTCTAGTCTTGTCTGTCTAGTCTTGTCTATCTAGTCTTGTCTGTCTAGTTTGTCTAGTCTGTCTACTCTTGTCTGTCTAGTCTTTTCTGTCTAGTCTTGTCTGTCTAGTCTTTTCTGTCTTGTCTTGTCTGTCTGGTCTTGTCTGTCTAGTCTTGTCTGTTTAGTCTTGTTTGTCTACTCTTGTCTGTCTAGTCTTGTCGGTCTAGTATTGTCTGTCTAGTCTTGGCTTTCTAGTCTTGTCTGTCTAGTCTTGTCTTTCTAGTCTTGTCTGTCTAGTTTTGTCGGTCTAGTGTTGTCTGTCTAATGTAGACTGTCTAGTTTTGTCAGTCTAATCTTATCTGTCTGGTGTTGTCTGACTAGTCTTGTCTGTCTAGTTTTTTCTGTCTGATCTTGTCTGTCTAGTCTTGTCCATCTAGTCTTCTCTGTATAGTCTTGTCTTTTCTGTATAGTCTTATCTTCTCTGTATAGTCTTGTCTTCTCTGTCTAGTCTTACCTTTTTAGTCTTCTCTGTCTAGTCTTGTTTGTCGAGTCTTATCTGTATCATAGTTAGATGGATAGAAACGAACGGAAAATGTCTGCAGAGAAGTTCGAGTTCATCGGACTAATAGGTCGCTAGAAAAGTGGGACCATAACTCTTAACATCCTAGGCAGGTTGATGTCGGCAAAAGCGTCACTAAAATACCTCGGCGTCCATATTGACCAGCGGCTATCCTGGAGTGAACACATCCAAAACGCGGCTATGAAAGCCGTACGCGCTGGAGGAGCACTCCGCAATGTATAACTAATGCCTAGACTGAAGGGACCTGCTACTGAAACTAGAAGGCTACTATGCGAAGTCGTAAACTGCATCCTCCTCTACGCCGCGAAGACTTGGGCGGATGGTATAAAAGCAGCTTATAACAGCCATATATTGTTGAGAACACAACGCACCATGCTCATAAGCATATGGTGTACCTACCGCACGGTATCCAACGTTACACTACAAGTCTACCGGCAGTCCCACCGTTAGACCTTATGTCGGAGTAACGGGCTTCCATACAAGGTACAAACAAAGAGGGTAAGACCTCGAACTGAAACCAACTCATGAGCAAAAGGCAAAAGGCGAAAGGAGGTGGACCTGAACCCTTATCCCCGTAATTGACTTATGGTATAATCGTAAACACGGTGAAATCAACTTCTACCTCACACAAATACTAAGCAGACATGGAAATTTCGCCGGATATGATAAAAAAAAGGAAGAATAGAAATCGACAGCGGCCGATACTGCCTAGTAAGAGAAGCCAATAACACGCTGAATATGGACAGTCTCATAATTAAGAGCGAAAACAACTGGAAGACAATACCAAACTTGTGTAGCGAAATCCTTAAAATAAAAGACGCAGATGAAAGAAGGAATGGAGTGGCAAGTAACAAAGGCCAACGAAAGAAGAACTAGAGGAGAGGTTTTAGTGGGTATGCTGGCAAGCACAACTGGGCCAGAGAGCACCATACTACATGGGAACGTAGGCCCCGTGAGTGCACTTATGCATTTCCCTTCGTCCAAAAAAAAAGAGTCTTGTCCGTCTAGTCTTATCTGTCTAGTCTTGTCTTTCTAGTCTTATCTGTCTACTCTTGTCTCTCTCCTCGGTAGTGTACTCTCTCCACCGGGAATCGAACTCAGGTCTCCCGCTTGCGAGGCGGGTATGTTGTCAATTACACTACCGAGGAGCACTGTATAGTCTTATCCGTCTAGTCTTGTCTGTCTAGTATTGTCTGTTCTGCCTTGTCTGTCTAGTCTTGTCTGTTTAGTTTTGCCTGTTTAGTCTTGTGTGACTAGTCTTGCCTGTCTAGTCTTGCCTGTTTAGTCTTGTCTGTCTAGTCAAATTCAAAATTCAAATTCAAAACAGTTTATTTCATAATTTAAGCACGTACATACATATACAATAAAATGAAACATATATACATCCTATATGAAATATGTCAAACAGATATGGTTAACATGAAATGCCGATATTTGCGCTATTAACCTTTGAATAAAACTCTTGCACCTTATAGGGTTCAATACTAATTAGCAGTTTAAATTACTGCATTTTAAATTGTTGGCTACTGTTCAA
The DNA here is from genome assembly GCA_944588485.1 of Phosphuga atrata. Classification (NCBI taxonomy): domain Eukaryota; kingdom Metazoa; phylum Arthropoda; class Insecta; order Coleoptera; family Silphidae; genus Phosphuga; species Phosphuga atrata. The sequence goes on from CALYMW010000003.1 coordinate 8,816, forward strand.
ATACTTAATATCCCTCGGTAAACTGTTAAATAATTTCATGGTATTATATGGAGGATTTCTCTCCGTAAGTGTTAAGGCATGCTGTGGTAGCTGAAACAGTTCTTTATTAAATCGATTTATTAAATCATGTTTTCGAGGAAATACGATGTTTTCAAAAACTGTCAGGATATTGGCCCTTCTAAAGCATCCCCTGCAAGATTCGTGGTAGACTAAGTTACTTTGTATCCGGAGGGCTTGTTTTTGAATCGTGAATATAGTTTGGATGGTAGTTGAATTTCCCCAAAACATGATACCAAACCTAAGAATGCTGTGGAAATTGGCGAAATACACTAACCTAAAAACATCATTCTCTACATATCGCTGGAGGGATCTCAATCCGAAAACAGCCTTGTTTAGTTTCCCAGTTATAAAGGTTATATCACTGGTCCAGTCTAGATACTGGTCCAAATGAATACCAAGCAACCTAACGGACTCTTGAACCAACACGCGTTCGTTGTCGATTGCCAATTCCTCGGGGTACAATAATGAATTACGCTTTGTCTTAAAAAATATTGACTGTGTTTTTTCTTTGTTTAATATCAGTCTATTAGAGCCAAACCATGACGTCAGAGATTCGAAGACATTATTTACATTTGCATAAATATCATCCATTGTCTTATTTAGTATTAATACTGATGTGTCGTCCGCATAATTAATCATTATGTGGGGTGAATTAATAGATATCGAATGTAAATCATTTATAAATAGTGAAAATAGCAAGGGTCCAATCGTGCTCCCCTGTGGGATCCCTATGTTGATCGTACATGGGGGGGATTGCACAAATCCGTGCGGAGTATAAACCCTAGTGACTTGTGTCCTATTTGTTAGGAAGGATTTGATCAAATTAAGCGCGACCTCCCGTATGCCATATTTTGAAAGTTTTATTAACAATATATTATGGTCAACCACATCATAGGCCTTAGATAGGTCCATAAAAAGTCCTACCGGGATCCTTCGGGATTCAAGATTATCAATTACTCCTTTTGTGAACTGATAACATGCAGTTTCAATACTTCTGCCCTTTACAAAGCCATGTTGTTGAGGGCTTATTATTTTATATTTATCTAAGAACGACACAATTCTTGAGTAAATGATTCTCTCAAAGATCTTAGAAAACACCGATAGGATACTTATGGGCCTGTAGTTTTCAATTGCACATTTATCGCCAGCCTTGTGTTATAATTGCCACTTTTAAGTTTTCTGGAAATTTGCCCATCTCTAAGACATTGTTAATGATATATTGTAGAGGAATTAATATAGAAGGTAGCACATTTTTTTAAAACTATGGAAGAAATATCGTCTATGCCCGCACTTTTTGTATTTTTTAAGTTTAAGTTTTTATTATAATAATATTGTAAAGCTCTTTCCGGCTGATTGGCATTAAAAATGTTGTATTATTGTTGAAAACGATATTATCCTTGTAGCACAGTTTGAGATTCTGCAAAGGTTTTTGCTCTGTTTGTGAAGAAACTGTTAATTCTTGTCGCACTCACAAGAGGATCGTCATCACGGGTAACAAATGTATAACTTTTCATATTAATTTCGGTAATTCGTCTTACTATATCCCAGGTAGTTTTTTTGCCGATTGGACGATGTTTCTAAATTCATTCTAAACTGTTGCCTCTTTTCAGCCTAGTATAATTTCTACGTAGGTTATTATACAGGTTCTTAAATGTGGGATTAAGACGTGATACCGTCTGGAACAGCTGTAAGTCCATTTCCATTTTCTTTAAACATGGGTTATTAAAAAAGCGTTGAGATTTTTTAATGCGGTGTACGGGGACTCTAGGAAAGGCCTCGTTGAAATTACGCAGAAATATAACCATGAAAGCATTCCATTCCATGTCGACATCCTCCGGTTTCACTTCAAAAATTAGGTTCCACGATGCATTTGCATTAAAACCCTGTGTTGCTCCATATTATTTCGGTTGAACAGTCCAGCCATTTTTCTTGGGCGGACCGAGGCCCCGTTTTTGTCTTGTCTGTCTAGTCTTGCCTATCTAGTCTTGTCTGTCTAGATGAAAGCCGTACGCGCTGGAGCAGCACTCCGCAAACTAATGCCTAGACTGAAGGGCCCTGCTACTTGCCTGGCTGGTCATATCTGTCTAGCCTAGTCTTTCTAGTCTTATATGTCTAGTCTAGTCTTATCTGTCTACTCTTGTCTTTCTACTCGGTTGTGTCAGGGCATTTTGAATCTGTCTAGTCTAGTATTTCCAGTCATATCTGTCTAGTCTAGTCTTTCTAGTCTTATCTGTCTACTCTTGTCTCTCTCTACTCGGTAGTGTAGTGGACAACATACCCACCTGACAAGCGGGAGACCGGGGTACGATTCTCTGCCAAACCAGAGACTTTTTGAATCAGGGGTGCACTAACCGTCCGGGCTGCCCACCCTAAAAGAATGCGAACTATGCGATACTGGGGTGGCACATACTAAAATCCAAGTGGAAAAAGGGGTTTCGTGAGAGATTACTTTTTTTAGACAACAAACGAGAGCGAGACGAGATTATTGAAACTCTCGCCCTATCTTGTCTCGTGTGAAGCCCTATTAACAATTTGTTGATAAATCGTAATTCTAATTGTAATAATTTGTCAACAGAATAAAAACAATTTAGAAAGGTCATTAGATATTATAACAATTAGTATATATTATGAATTTTTTCATTAAAATTTTCTTAATGTAAACAAACAATTTTATTTAATTTGTCACATCACATTATATTTAATTCAAATTTTTCTTAGAGAAAATCATATGAAAAAAGTATTGATTGTCAATATGTTGGTGATAATATTAATATTTAGGACAATTGGCTCTAATGGGAAACAGTTTTTGAGGATTTGTAGGAAAACATTTATTTTGTGAGGAAACAAAAAAAGAAACATTTGATTTAAGATTTTCATCTGAAAGCCGCAAGGAAAGATAAATTTGTGTGCGTGGGAAACAATTTATCAATAAATCAATAACAAAAAATTGGAAACTTTTACATTTAACGTTCCAAATAAATGGCAGAATAGTATTTAATCGAATGTACGTAATAAGGATTGGTCGATTTGTTGAAATATAAAAGAGCGCCGAATGTAAAATGGATCCAGTTATATGATGGCAAGCGTTAAACTTGAGCTAATGCTGAAACAATAGTTTCATGCTCGCCATGAATTCTCTTCGAAGAAAATGACTTTTTCATTTCATCCAGTGGTTCGACATACTTGCAGTACGTTCGGAACGAGCCAGCAACGCTATATCCGTACTATAACGACTCTCTAGTTTGAGACCACAGCATGTGTTGTGGTACAAGTGTTATCACACCAAATACCCGTTGAATACTATTTAATGAAGATTTAACACGGCCCAGCCAGCCTGTGCTACCTTTACACACATACACCTACAACTCATGTATAAAAAACTATTTCCATATCAATACACAAACCGCAATTAACCCCAAAACTGTATATACACAAAAACATAATAATTACTACATTATACATTACTTTAACTTTTATATATTTAAAATATAAAATAACATCAGAAATTATTTATTTCTTAATATTAATTTGATTTAACAATCAAAAAGTAGAAGCTAAGTCTCAATTGATGAAAATTGTATTAGAATGGTCATATTAGTTATGAACGTTTTTCGATTGAAAATGAAGAAGTCTCCCACAAAACTCGATATATGATTTATGAGTCATGAAGATTGCAGTAAAATAGCGATGAAAGAATTAGGTGTTGATGTTGGAAGATAGAATAAAGGAAGGGAATTAATAAAGCTGTAATTAATATAAGAGTAATAATAAAAGAAGTAATTTAAGACATAATAGTAGCGATCAATCATAATCGAAATATTGAAATGCGAGCAAATGTTACCGAACGGGGAGTGCGCGCAAAATTCCCTTATTCTTGGTCTGACACGCTGCTCTTTTATACTGAACTTGACTAAAATCGTAAATCAAACGGAATTAAATATTAAAAACGTTGGAACTTTTACTCCAAGCTCTCTCTAAATTTAAAATGAATGTAAAGTAGATAATTCGAATTTCAGAAAATTTCGACCATTCTTTTCGCTAAAGGAAAGAAATTTAATTTAATAGTGTCGACACATGTGCTTGTCATCTCAGGATTACACGATTCGATTACCATATTTTTACAGATGTTTTTTCCTCCACTCTCGAATATATTATAATAAAAACTACATAATATAATTCTTTCTTAGAAACCGCAATTAATTTATATGGGCTTCAACTTTTCAATCAAGTTATTCCAAAAGGTAAATTACTAGGTAAACTTAGGACAATTAGACACATAATGAACCTAATAATGTAGACATTAATTTCTACATAGTAGATAATATTATATAATGGCCAAACGCTTGTACTTATAGCGACATCTCCGAAAGGGTAGTTACACCAAAAACAATAAATAACTAAGGTTTCTCTGAGTGTATTAAGGAAGCAAGTTTACCCTATATCATAAAGCAATATAAGGGAGGATTATGAAGACAGGTTTCTGCGGAATATTTTTTATTTGATAATACAACTTGGAGTGGAGAACTTTAATTAATTTCTGCTACCTATTTATTATTGCTTATATAAAGGAAGATACTTTCAAATTTGATAAAACAGAATTCCCTTATTCTTGGGATTCGGGATCCGAAGTTCTGGATATAATATGGATTATTTCAGCTTGATAAGTGAACGTCAAAACTCAACGTCAAGATTAAGCAAGACTGGATAAACTCGACAATATTCGACTAGACTGGACAATACTCGACATGACTGGCCAAGAGTGCATAATACTGAACAAGACTGGAGAGACGGCAAAAGCCTGGATAAGGTCATAAAAGCTTTAACAAATTGGAGAAGACTGAACAAGACTGGAGAGACTGCAAAAGCCTGAATGAGGCTATAGAAGCTTTAATAAATTGACCAAGATTGAACGAGGCTGCACAATACAATACTAAGCAAGGCTATATAAGTTAAGACCAGACAAGACCAGACAAGAGCAGACAAGACGATACAAGACCAGACAAGACCAGGCAAGACCAGACAAGACCAGACAAGACCATACAAGACCAGACAAGGTCAGACAAGACCAAACAAGACCAGACAAGACCAGATAAGACCAGACAAGACCAGACAAGACCAGACAAGACCAGACAAGACCAGACAAGACCAGACAAGACCAGACAAGACCAGAGAAGATCAGACAAGACCATACAAGACCAGACAAGACCAGACAATACCAGACAAGACCAGACAAGACCAGGCAAGACCAGACAAGACCAGACAAGACCAGACAAGATCAGGCAAGACCAGACTAGACCAGACAATACCAGAGAAGACCAGACAAGATCAGACAAGATCAGACAAGACCAGACAAATTTTTTTTTTTCATTTATGTTGACGCCCAGGTACCCGATTGTAAGTGCTTCACCGAGTTCATGCAGGGCCCGTTGTGACGTGGTTACTGGCATTATTTTTGTTTTTTCCTCGTTTATTTGTAGGCCGAAGTCGTTGGCTGCCTCTTCGAGGGCTGAATAAGTTCTAGTCATTTCTCTTGTCGTCCTGATAATTATGTTAACGTCGTCTGCATATGCGAGTAGTTCTGCAGATCTAGTTACAACCGTGCCTCTTCTGTTTGCGTTCGCTTCTCTGATTGCTTTTTCTAGGCATGGAACACTTAACGTTCTTCATTGTCATCATTACCAGTCGCACTAGCTTCGTTAATATTTCTAATGCCGCTGGAGCATCATAGAGTTTGGTTCGTATAATACTGTCATATGCTGTTTTAAAATCGACGAACATATGGGACGTGCCCGTTTGGTGTTCCGTGCCCTTTTTTAATACCTGTCTAAGCGCAAATATTGTCAATTGCGGATTTTCCGGGACGGAAACCCCCCTGATAGTCCCCCATGAGTTATTCCACCTTTGGAAGTAGTCTACCGTAGAGTGTGCTGAAGAGGAGGACTCTATATGATACGTTTAACAACGTAATGCCTCTGCCTTTCTTTTGTATGGGGCATAATTCTCCTTCGTTCCATTCTTCGGGCATTTCTTCCTTCGCCCCTATTTCAGAGTATATTATTTGTAGCTGGTTAATCAGCTAATTTCCTCCTTGTTTGAGGAATTCTGCATATATTCCGGCGCTGCCAGGCGAGTAATTGTTCCTCATCTTTTTAAGGGCGTCTATAATTTCTTGTCTGCTAGGTGGTCTGCCGATTTCTGGAATTTCGTGAATTCTGAATTTTCGTTAAAGTGCTGCGTCTACCTAGTTAGTATCTCCTTTGGGTCTGTTAGTAGGTTGGTGCCATTGGCGTCCTTACACAGTACGTTTCTTGGTTTGTATCCGTTTCTTTGCTCTTTTATCTGCTTATAAAAAAAGTCTGGAGCTGCTGTTTTACCGGAGGTTTTTCGCTATTTATGATTCTTCAAAAGCTCGTTTTTTTGTCGTTGTGTAACTTCTTTTCACGCCTTCTTGCTCTTCTGTATTCTTCTACGTTTCCCCTCGTTCTTCTTTGTGTCATCTTCTTATATGCTTCATTATTTTGTGCTGTTTGTCTTTCGCATTCCGCGTCGAAACAGTCGTTGATCTTAGGCTGCCTGTGCAGGCTCAGAACTTCTGAGCCGGCCGAGAGGAGTGCTTCCTTGCATTTCTTCCACTTCTTCCACTTCCACTTCTTCTAATGAAATATTTTCGTCCATGGGCAGTTTGCCCTTATGTAATATTCGAAAAGCTTTTGTTTGTCCTCGTTCTATAGTAGCTCTGCGATAAATCTGGCTATCTTTTCTCTTCTGATTTCATTGGTGTTTGAGATTCTCGCTGTTAATTTCGCTTTTATCAGAAAATGGTCCAAGTCAATGTTTGCTCCTCTGCAGGTTTTTACGTTCATAAGGTTGGACCTATGACGGGCGCCTATTAGTAGGTGATCGATTTGGTTGAAGGTTATCTAGATTACCTTAGTCACTACATATACTAGTAAAACGAAATTATTCAAACTGTATAGAGAAACAAGACTAGACAGACAAGTCAACTCTATTGTAGATTATACATGTGTCGATACGACCAGACAAGACCAGACCAGACAAAACTAGGTAAGACCAGACAAGACCAGACTAGATCAGGCAAGTCCACACATGATCAAGCAAGATCAAAAAAGACTAAGACTGCACGATACCAGACAAGACCAGACAAGATCGGACAAAAACAGACAAAAGCAGACAAGACCAGGCAGGACCAGACAAGACCAAAGCAGGACCAGATAAGACCATACAAGACCAGACAAGGTCAGAAAAGACCAGACAAAACCATACAAGAGCAGGTAAGATGAGGAAGACCACATATGAGAAAGTATGATGACCTCAAAAGTAATCCGAACTAGCAAGGATCCAATTAGCAGAGAATTTTTAGCCATGTCCATGTCCAAAGATGGATCTTATGGCTAAATAAGAAGAACAAGATTATTTTATGTTCCTCATACAGACAAGACCAGACAAGGCCTGACAAGACCAGACAAGACCAAACAAGACCAGACAAGACCAGGCAAGACCAGATAAGACCAGGTAAGACCAGACAATGTTAGACAAGACCAAACAAGACTAGATAAGATCATAAAGGACCAGACAAAGCCAGAAAAGAAAAGACAAAACCATACAAGACCAGATAAGAGAGGAAGACCACCTATGAGATTTTGTGATGACCTCAAAGGAACAGCCGGACAAGCAAGAATCCAATTAGTATAGAATTTTCAGAATTTGAAAAGAAGTGGGAAAGGCCTATGTCCAGGGATGGACCTAATGGCTAAAGAAGAAGATTATTATTATGTTCGTCATATGACAAAAAGAAATAAAATTAATAAAACCAGATTGAATATCGACTAGAGAGAATACCTAAACTATTTCTTCAAACCAAGTTTTTTCAATAATCATACTTTAACTTTAATGAGTTGCATAGAAATAGGCATACAGATGAACAAATTCGACAAAAATTGGCTGAAATATTAAATGGAAATTCATAAATAGTAGATAAAAGTTAGTTCAAATTGCTAAAATATTAAATGGAAAAACAATTTGCTGTCCCATATAATACTCGGCTCAATGAGTACGAGCAAATAGCAGATATTACAATAACAGTCCTTAGAACGTCAAAATTAATTTGACAATATTTCAAGAAATTTCAAAACAATATTTTAAATAATAATAGTTAATAATATAACAATTTATATTAAAAAATAATCAAATTAGATTTATTTAAATAAATTAACTGTGATTCACTTCACTGTAACCCCTTGCCAGGGTCACAGTGAAGACCTCAATGGCAGTGAAGGCGGAGATGAGGATAATCGGTTCCGCGGAATGCTTTTCGGGATAGTAAAAGAAAAACCTGGCTAAAATCTAGGTGGTCCACGTGGTCAAATCCCTGAGTGGTATCCACCGGCTTCCTGGTCCGCGTCTGACACCTTGTGGGTGCGGCGGCGATTCTATGCTCCAGGAACTAACAATCCCTCGGTCGAAGTACCCACCATTGCTGGAACTCCTATCATAAGCCAAACATTTTTCGTGAGCGTAATAACAACAACACCCCAGGTGGTAACCAATCTACCCGTCTCACTGAGACGACAACAACAAAAGTATGGGAGAGAATCGGAGCTCTCTAGAAAACTGTCCCACAAAACCTCATACATCGGTACGTTCAATATCAACACTTTGATTCAACCAGGAAAATTACTAAATTTTATATCTTATGTCTCGATTACTCGATTTACTGATGAATCCACTTTGGACTATAGAAACTATCGAATATTAAACAGTAAAACAGACAAGAAAATTATAAATGCTCATACTTGTATACTTTTTTACGAAGCTCATACAGCTTCGTAGTAAAAAAAAAGTATACTGAACTCAATCAAAGATGTCAACTCTATCAACAATCGTTTAATGACCATGAGAATTCAGTGCGCCAATAAAAAATATACCTTGATAAACGTACACGCCCCCACACATATAGAGAAAAGGAAGTATCCCGAAAACGTAGACAAATTTTGGAACAAGCTTGAAAGGGGAATAACAAAAGTTCCAAAGGATAACATCAACATTTTGTTAGGCGACTTCAATGCACAAATTGGCCGAGAGAAATAACATAGAAAAACTGTTGGACTCTACCCGGCACACAAATTTACCAACAAAAATGGCACAAGACTCATTGAACTATGTCAACAGTGCAACCTTAAAATCATGTCCACATCCCTTAGGAAGCATCCTAAGAAACAAGAAACCCGGAGATCACCAATTGAATCCATTGGAGAATTTCAGATTGACCATATAGCCATTCCATATCCCCTCCAGAAAGAGGTACATGAATAAAAATTGAGAAAAGGAGCAAACATCGACAAGCAGTAAAAAGTCCCAGAGAACTCAACAAAAATTTTATGAGAACCGAAACCGAAAAAATCAGACAAGAAAAAAGAAAACACATGAAAGAACAACTGGACTCAATTGAGAAAAACTTCAGAAACGACAGAACTAGAGATTTCTACAGAACGTTCAGAGAAAAAATCAAAGAATACATCCCGCAGAACCTATGCTTCAGCAAAAAAGATGGAAAATTGGCCCTTACTAATGAAGAAAACTGCAAATAACTAGCACGATAGGTCCAAATTCACTCAATGAACTTACGGAAATTATACAGGTAATCTGGAAAAACAAAAACTCCCCAAAGACTGTAAATGTGCTCTGATTCACCTACTCCACAAAAAGGAGACAAAACAGATGTAAATAACTACGGGGGAATCTCCCTCCTTGAAATCGGCTACAAAATTTTCACTACATGCCTGTTTAAAAGAGTACAAGAACAACTCTAATATGAGATTGGCGAATATCTAGCTGGATTCCGTCCTCACAGATAGTGCACTGAGCAGATTTTGAACCTAAAAACCGTTCTAAAATTCCGGACCCTCAGAAACGTTCCAATCATCTGTGCCTTCGTAGATTTCAAGAAGGCTTTTGATTCAATTGATCAAACTGGAAAAGAAAAAATAGCTCAAAACACCAGTGTAAAAAAACTCAGAAGAGCATACGAGAGAACAAGAGAAATTTACAACAAAAAATATATATCGCTCCATGTTAAAATTAAACAATGCAATACTATATTCAAACCTGAAGCCCTATATGCAGGAGAAACTCTCGAGCTTAATAAAAAAGGTGAGCTCGAAAATCTTCTAAAAGAAGAGCGAAAAATCATAAGGAAAATCTTAGGACCAAGACATTCGGAATATGGTTACCGCCTACAATCACAGAAAACCACAGAAAAATGATCTAATATTGCGGCAGACCTCAGGAAAAAAAGTTTACAATTGTATGGGCATGTTAAGAGACTTCCTGACACTAGTTTAACCCACCAAATTCTCGAAAGAGTTGAAAAACTGAAGACTTTCCCTTGGACACAACAAGTAAAAGCAGACATGAGAAATGCTCAAATCCAACCAAAGGAAATTTCGGACCGACACATATGCAGAGGAAAAAATGAGAAGTGGGAAGTTGTTTACCAAAAAGACCAGGAATCAAGTGGACGGAAGAAAGGAAGAGGATCTTTAGTGAAAAGATCCTGGATCCTCCGCAAGCGAAATCATAAATAAAGCTGTGTTCCTAAAGGGACCATCCATGTAAAATTATAATAATAACGGACCTTAAACCAATCCGTCCCTAAACCAATGAAAAATTTCCTTTTTCATGAATTAGTTTTCTTAAATTTAATTATAACAAATGCAAATAGTTGCGAACGTTACTACGTTGTAATCCATACTTACTCCTCTTACAATTAGTCATGGAAAGACTTTCACCAGTCGAAACTCGAGTCGTGTTTAGGTTTATATAATTTCACAAATTATATAGTATTTTTACAAAATTAGTGGTAAAAACAGTGATTTTTTCAATTCAGAACGAATTTAATAACTATTTTTTTTATTATTGACTAAATGAATTCTGCCAATTTTCATATTTTGAGTAAGTTAACTCAATCCTATATAAAAACTATTAAATTTAACTATTTTGCAATTCTTAAAATTAATAATCCATTTAGCGGACCTATTAGTAGCCATTTATCGAAAAAACTTAATAGGATGAAAATATAGGGCATAATATAATTTGTTTTTTTAATAAACCCTCTGATTTTAATAACTTAAAAATTAATACATTTCTACAGTAATAATAATAATGATAATAATAATAATAACCAACACTAATGACGTGTTGCACGTCTAACAATTGAGTTAACAATATTATGGCACTGGTTATATAATATCACCCGATTCTATAAGTACATATATAAGTAACAAAGATGTTATGTACAATAATACCATAAGTGTACTTCTCTTTTCATCATCTTAAATGTGGATAGGGATTAAAGCAGAGTGTCCCACCATAATTAAGTACATGTTAGTCGGGACAAGGAAGTTTGGGGACATCAGTCGGGGTCACTCTGCACGTCACGTGACTAGAAGTGAGGTTTGAAAAGGAATGGTGGGGGAGTTTTGACCTTGAGAATAGGTGGTCGACCTTGAGTTAGCACCTATTTGAAAATGTCTCCTCCGCCATTGCTTCGAAAAGAAACTCAATCACAGTTTTCGTTTCTATACACAGCCGACACTCGTATCACTTTTCATTTTAAATATTTCATAAGGCTAGTTGGAGATGCAACTTGAAAATCGAGCGGTTTTTTTTTAAATTGACCTGTTTGTAGCTTTCTATTTGTGTCGAATAGAAAGTATTTGTTTTGCACAGTCCAAAATTTATTGACTTCTAAAAATTGGACTTTAATACTAAAACCTTATTTGTGTCTGATAAGATTTTAGTATTAGGTGATTTTAAAGATGCAAACCCGTTTTTTTTTTTAATTTGTTATATAATTATTTTTCAAAGCGAGTAAACTCAATTTTCCTACGATGTCGGCTATATATAATTCAAAGGTGTATAAATATTTTATATACATTTTTTTAACTAATTACACACCCTCTTTTTTAAGGTGTACTTGGAAACTATGTACCTTGATAGTATACTAATGAGCTGACTTGTGCTGTGAGCAAGCTCAATACACTGGAGTAGAGTTATATCTCATATTAATGAGATAGTATAAGATATAACCGAATTCTAGTCCATTTTAAATGTTTCTAAGAACTAGGCTACGGTATCAATATTATTGTAATACTAAGGCACAGACCCAGCTTACTGCTTGAACGTTTAAGGTTCGATGTGAGAAAGACCTTAACGATAACACAGTCGAGGAAGACAGCTGTGCTGGATATACTACCCAACATAGGAACGGAATATAAAATAAGTCACCGACTATAGGACTTTTAGTCCATGGCTAGAGCAATGCACAGCCTATAATTTGGAGTAATATTCTGTAACTGATAATCTTATATTCAAATTTAGAGACCGCGAAACTCTCTCTCCAAATTTACCTTTACAAGGAAAATATCAACCGCTCTTTTTAAATATATATATATACATATATATATATATATATATATATATATATATATATATATATATATATATATATATATATATATGTTGTATTGTTTTCTCGGGGATTCCGCGTTGATGCTGAGGGTTGGCTCTGAAAAGAACCGGATTCTCGACGTTTCGGCGAACTAACATTCGCCATTCTCAAGAGATATATGCGTCCGTGCGGGTCAACCGTTCGACGCATACTTACGCATACAGTATGCGTCGAACGGTTGACCCGTACGGACGCATATATCTCTTGAGAATGGCGAATGTTAGTTCGCCGAAACGTCGAGAATCCGGTTCTTTTCAGAGCCAACCCTCAGCATCAACGCGGAATCCCCGAGAAAACAATACAATACAGGTATCTATCCGCGAAAACCTCAAATACAAATATATATATATATATACATATATATATATATATATATATATATATATATATATATATATATATATATATGTATATATATATATATATATATATATTTGAATTTAAGTTAATTTGTAGAAAATTGCTGATAAAAGCTTGAATATATTTGTTTATGACTTACAGAATACAGACCTTCGCATCGGTGAATTATCCACCACATTGGAGTCCAAACGCTCTCTGGATGTGTAAAACTATATTATCTAAGTGGCTAAGATTTTTGGATATTTATATAAATTTTTAAAATTGAAGGCCACTTAGATAATATAGTTTTACACATCCAGAGAGCGTTTGGACTCCAATGTGGTGGATAATTCACCGATGCCAAGGTCTGTATTCTGTAAGTCAAAACAAATATATTCAAGCTTTTATCAGCAATTTTCTACAAATTAACTTAAATTCAAATATATATATATATATATATATATATATATATATATATATATATATATATGTATATATATATATATATATATATATATATATATATATATATATTTATATATATATATAGGCTATATACATATATATATATATATATATATATATATATATATATATATATATATTTGAATTTAAGTTAATTTGTAGAAAATTGCTGATAAAAGCTTGAATATATTTGTTTATGACTTACAGAATACAGACCTTGGCATCGGTGAATTATCCACCACATTGGAGTCCAAACGCTCTCTGGATGTGTAAAACTATATTATCTAAGTGGCCTTCAATTTTAAAAATTTATATAAATATCCAAAAATCTTTGCATCTCTCAAGAATCATTAATAAGTCGTAATATTATTAATGATTCTAGAAATATATAAACGCCACTTTTGTTTTCTCTTTTTTTGGTTTTTCTACATTTTCTTAGTTAAGACTAATCGCGTTTGTATACTATCCAACTTAGCAAATACTTAAATCCTAATTCTACAGTCTACGCTATTTGAGCACCAATACGCGCGCGAAATTATGAAATTTAAAATAATCATCACACATAAACTTGGCAAGAAAAGCTGCATTTTAAGGCAGTTTTTTTTTAATAATATATATATCGTTGTTTCGTTTCATGGAGTTTTTGAATCTGTCTCTCTAGGCGTTGTGTGGTCCAAGCCTTCTGTAGATTGGAAGAAGCGATCGGCATCACATATCAAGTTTGCACTATTACAACATTGATTTGCATGATCGTTCCCTGTTGCTGCAGATGCATCATCCATCAATATAATTGTGTTTGTTTCAGTATTGCTTCCTGTTACAGGATGAGAAATCATACTGAAATCTTCTTGGTCAAGTGTAAACAACGGAGGGTTCCATCTCGATATTGTGCTACAACGTGTTCCTCTGTTGGGATTCGAACCTTGGGTATACATGCTCAGATTGGTAGGGCTGATAACACCAGACATCCCCATAGGGTAATTGAAGAGCTATAATTAGAAAGAGGAACAGAGAAAGACGAGATTAGATATTAGGTTTGGTGTTTCCTGCTGTGCGTTACCAACATGTCCTGGTTGCCCGTGGAAATGGTTGAAGGTGTAATCCCGGTTTGGTGAATACGGACTCGTTGTCGGGATGCTACTTCGTTGCGACGGCGATTTTCGACGCTCGTGGCTATTCGGACTTAATGGAGGGGATGTATTTATTTCAGGTATTTCGTCTGCCGGCGATGCTTCACTGCCAGGAGGCGTTATACTCACTGGCGGTGAATTCGTGCCGGACATTGTTACGTCGTTTGTTGATCGTATTATTGCTACAGGACGAGCCATCGGTGGCAACGGAGGCGGCGGCAACATGGTTGATGGGAAATATTGTGGCTTTGGACTTCGAGATAAATTTGTTTGCATCTTTAACAAAATAAAAACTACATTTGATATAACTATTGGATATGCCATGTCTGAAACATAAAATATTGGCCTAAGCCATGCAATTCATATCCACATCTATTTCAACTATTATTCCCATCTCAACTTTAAAAGTTCTCTAATAAAACATGTTTGCCGACAGAAATGCATGCGAAAGTAAGCGGTCCTCCTAAAACATTTCCTTGATTTATCTCACATGGTGCGATAATCGTTATCATACATTACATTTCCAAATAAAGTCGTTCAAAACATTGCCTCCAAATGTAATTTAGTAAAAATATTTAAATTGCAAAAACCGATTTCACTTTTTCATTTCTAATATTTAAAGAATTATGAATAGTTTATAAAACAAATTACATTATTCTAACATGTATAGGGTGCATCAAAACAAATAGTGCAGTGTTGACGGGCCGGTACATCCTGTGTGGTGGAGACAGGAACTCTGAGGGGTTATAAGGAATGACTCGCACACTCGCCTGATTTAAGCATGTGTTACTTTTCCTGTGGGGCTACCTGAAGGAAAATGTTTTTAACTTTGCGTCGGCCTCCCACCTTGGAAGAGCTCAAGGATCGAATTCGGGAAGAAATCGTCTCCATACCCGTCGGGATGTGCCAAAATGCGGCCGAAAACTTTAGAAATCGACTTCATGAATGTATCACTGTTGGGGGCCATCATGTTGCTGATGTCTTCAAAACTGGATAGATAGAGCAGCATGATGTACCGAATGAATATAAAATAAACCCCATTTCTGTCAGTTGCACTGTTTGTTTTTAATCAAACCTCAAAACTGCACTATCTGTTTTGGAGCACCCTATATTTACCCACTGATTTTGGAACCTCTTGACTGTGTTTCTGGAAAATTATTTTTTGTTTGTTATATTTAAAGTTTCTCAAACGCAGTGGTTCGTATGTAAATTTCTCAATTTTAGTTGCAATTCCTATATTGTCCAATATTTAGTTAAACATCGCATAAAAAATACCAAACCTAATATAAAACCTGTGAATTGATTCATTCTTCCAATTTTAATTGTAATTCTCATTTCTGACTTCAGAAAATCAGTAGTTTAAGATTTAGTTAAACAACACATAAAAAGTGACAAATCTGATATAAAATCTGTGAATTAATGGTCTCATCCTTCCAATTTTAGCTGTAATTCTCATTTATGACACCAGAAAATCAATGGGAACTGTTCAAAAAGTTAAACAACAAATAAAATTGTAACAATCGCATTGTTGACATCAGAAAACCAGTGGGAATTGTTCAATATTTCGCTAAACATCGCATTAAAAATAATGAACCCGATATAGAACCTGCAAATTAATTGTACTTATACTTCCAGTTATTGTTGTATATAACTGGAATATCTGATATCAGAAAATCAGTGGAAACTGTTCAATATTTAGTTAAACAACGCATAAAAAGTAACAAACCTGATATAAAACGTGTGAATTAATTCTCTTAATTTTTCCAAATTTAGTTGTAATTCTCATTTCTTACTTCAGAATATCAGTGGAAATTGTTCAATATTTAGTTAACCAACACATAAAAAGTAGCAAACCTGATATAAAACCTGTGAATTAATTTTTTCATTCTTCCAATTTTAGTTGTAATTCTCTTTTCTGGCATCAGAAAATCAGTAGGCACTGTTCAATATTTAGTAAAACAACGCATAAAAAGTAACTAACCTGATTTAAAACCTGTGAACTAATAGTCTCATTCTTCCAATTTTAGTTGTAATTCTTATTTCTGACATCAGAAAATCTGTGGGAACTGTTTAATATTTAGTTAAACAACGCATAAAATATAAGAAACCTGATATATAATCTGTCTTTTAGTATACTTTTAGTATAAGTTATAATTCTCATTACTGATTTCGTTAATAACAAACCTGATATAAAATCTGTGAAATGAATTGTCATACCTGTGAGTTTTGTGAACTATTGTCAGTTTCTTGGCATACGAACGTAACAAAATCTGATAAAGTATCGTGGCCATTTTCTGGATATTTCACTTGGTGTTGGTGTTGGTGCGGCTCTGGACTATGCTGGTAATACAAGTTGCTAGGACTAGTCGACTGAGAACTGGAAGACACTAACGTGGTATTTTGAGACATCGCTAAAACCAAATTCAGAATAACTACCAACATCCAATCCATAATAATAAAATATAGTATATACTAAAATATTTGAGAATACTAGACCATGAATAATTCTAAAGCATAGATAATATTAATGTATTTGATACTACTAAGGTATTTGATAATACTGAAGTATAGATAATTCTAAAGTATTTGATAATAATAAAGTATGGAAAATAATAAAATAAGATATTACTACTAAGGTTAATACTAATAATAAATGTAATTTTCATGCATCTCATGTCCATGCATAACAAACATATCCTTTTAAATTGCAAAGCTGCTAACACCATATTTCCCCATTTAGTCCTTTGGCAAAAGATCAAATCTCCTAGGATTCAAAGTCACGATTCCTCTAAGCGTTGCATTTGTTTTATTGCAATTTATTAATACGTGGCAATTATAAAATGCTAAATTACGCTCGTAAAAAGAAATTAAGTTGGGAAAAAAAGTATATGCGATATTAGCAGAGAAATGTTAGACCCAAAAAATACTTGGCACAGTATTCGCAAAACGATAAAGCACATGAGCAGTATTATCTTTCAAAATGAATAATTCTGCAATATTTTCGGTAGATGGAATAGATATTATTATACTAGTTTTTAACGTTACATAGATAACAAATTATTCATATATTTGTATTCTATTACATTTAAAATATACACAGATATAATGCATAACTTCACAGACAAAAGTCACTAATTAACAAAGTTTCCTTATAGGAAACTTAATTTTTATTTGAAACATTCTTCAATATTTCCTCTTGTTGATGTTAGTGGCAATTTGTTTACAATGTAATATAATTATGCAACTACACGTTTATTTTTAACTGTGTAGGTTCTTGTATCCAAAATATGAACTCAGTTCTAATGTGCTATTCAACCTATCTATATTTCATGATTTTTATAATCTATCTAAAGAATGTATGTAGTACAATTATTGGAATATCCATCAATAGATAACCAACGAAAATCTATTTATATATTGCTTATCAATTTAGTTATATCATGTGTGTGATCTATAATATCGACCTTTCTTAAGAAAGCTTTAAAATATTCTTCTTTTCATAACAAAATATGTTAAACAGCACATTAGAATCGAGTTCATATTTTGTATAGAAGAACCTACATAGATAAAAATAAACATGTAGTAACATCGTTTTATTACATTGTAAATAAATTGCCTTGAAACAATCCTGATTTTCGACACCTCTCCGATTTTAGTTTATTGTATATCAAAACGCGCATAATTTTACACGGATTACGATAATATAAATCATTATGCAATTTGGTTTAAAATAAATCAGGAAATCTTAAAAAACCAAACAATTCTCAACCACTTAAAAACATTGTTACATTTACAGCGATATCTTAAAAAAGAGTAAAAGTAACGGAATAGATTTAAGATTTTCTAAAAACTTAAAAAACCCTTAAAATTTTCAAGTATAATTTATTAATAATGTTTATAATAAAATTGAAAATTTTAGGTAACCCCCAATACGAAAAAAACCTTTAAAAAATAAAAATATATTCTCTATTAAATATTACTATTAAATAATTTCTCTCTTGTCCTTTTAAGTTCATTAAAAGTACCTATTGTATCAATACTTTGATGATGAACGTCGCAGCGTCTGGGGATCGCTATGTGAAGTCCGCTGAAAACTAAACGATTGGATATTGTTGTTTATCATTATCAATCTTCTTTTTATTTCTTTATATTCCAGTTTTATTACTTGATTCGCTTAGCACTCCCCCGACGTGGCGACGCTCATCATATAAATATTAATAGGTACTTTAATGAAGTTAAAAGGCCAAGAGAGAAATTTAATTTTTTGCTTCTTAAAGGTTTTTTGTGCTTGGGGTTAGGTACTTTTTAGGTTAGGTAATTTTTAATTTTATTTTATTATTCGAACTTTTTTCTTTTCTTAAAATAATTTATTACATAAATAATTTGTTTGTAAATACGTATAAAAAAGGATTATGTTTTGTCAAGTAGGAAATGAGCTGATGATCATAAAGTATAGCTAAGAACCTTCTCGATCACGTCAGCTTTCAAACACAGAGCTTTCAAACTTTCAAAGTTTAGATATACGGAACTAGACAAACTTTTGTGTCAAATTGGTTGCAGATTAATTTTGTCAAGTAGGAAATGAGCTGATGGTCATCAAACGCATGAACAGATCTTCATAAATTATAGCTAAGAACCTCCTCAATCACATCAGCTTTAAAAAAACGCTTCAAAATCGGACAAACAGCCACATACGGACAGACTGACACACAGACAGACAGACACGTCAGACTTATTAACTTTAAAACGAACCACTCGATTGTATTCAAACTTACTAATATTTTTAACTTGATTCATAGGTAATAAGTGTACGAAGTTTGAATAAAATCCATGCGAAAATGTGGGAGAAAATAAGTTATGCAAATGTTTATTTTATTTCAACTTATCTAACCCTCGTTTATAATAAAACTTATAGAGAATTAAATTCTCTCTAATTCCCTACAATATAGAAATTTTGTTACACTGTGATTTTGTATAAATCAGGTTGGTAGTACTTAAGCTAGCAAAGTTGTTGCTAGCAATGTTTCTTGTTTTAAACACGTTTACAAAAGCAAACATTTTATGAAATATATATATATATATATATATATATATATATATTTTTCGAATGAAAGTCTATAAATCTATCGTAATAAGTCGTTCTCGATACTTAAACGCACGTCTGCAAAAACATTCATCTGCACTCACTTATCTACGATAACACTATCCGCTTTTGTTACTTTTTATCTCAGTTTGGTCGTACCTGTGAATTTGATCAAATACAATTAAATTAAGTTTAAATCTAAATGATTTAAATACCCATTCCCCGTATAGATACCTACGATACAGGTACATCCCAAATATCCAACTTATGGGACGATGAAGGAACCAAAGGGTTCCAGGTTAGTTTTTAAGAGAAAAAGAGGCCGGGCATCAAGAAAAATCCGAACTCATCAAACCATCCAAAAGAACACTGCTCCGCAAACCTCTGGTCCAACTAGGGACTTTCCACAACCACAATCCACTGGTTCAACTACAAACATTCCACAAATCAACATTGGAACACATAGTCAACAATTCTCACCTTACTCACGTAAGCATCACAAAACACAAGTACATATTCACCTCTACCAACCCACTTGGCAAGCACACTAGGGCGGTGTGTTTGCCAAGTGGTGGAGACAATGACATCAAAACCACCAACAATTTCCTGCTAAAAACAGATACCGACTCAGAAACTCTCCTAAATAACCTTGCTTCAAACAAAACCATTACATCTTTCACAACCCAACCTAAACCGTTGCCCAGAAATGCGACATCAATAGGACAGGAATAGGACATCCGAATCCTACTCAGCAGTTATAGAAAAAATATAATACGAGACAGAAGAAGCAGCCATTGCAGAACACCTCACAGCATTAAAATATAATTTTCGGTACTGCAAGAGGACTTGAGAACCACCAATAATCCAACATGCTTAATCAGAATAATTACACCCGACATAAACACATTTCATTCCTTATTATCCCTAGGTGGCTTGTTCTTCAAGAACAAGCATTATCCAATATCCAGTAGCAGACCTCCTTTTGTGATGCTTACACAAAATTCCAGTTGCATGCCACCGAAAATTGTCCTGCACCGATTAAATGCCGTAAGTGTGGTGTCCCCCATGCGACTGACACATGCCCTACAAACTTGCCTTCAAAATGCGCTTCAGTGGAACATGAAACCTGATCAGCAAAATGTCCGAATCACCCAAGAGCTCCCATGGAAGGAGTCCCCAAAATGAAGATCAAAAATACAAATATGAAGTCGGTCGAACTAACCACTGAGATAACTCACGAATTCATTCAACAGTCACCATCCATGGTTACATCATCCACACATATACAGAACAAATCAACTCGATTTTTCAATGGCTTGGATTTTTTGCCTACAATAAATAGATTTTTTTTTTACAAAACATAACTGGAAAAATACAAAATCCGGTTTATTCATACAAAAAACGATTACTTCATCCAAAAAAGGGTTACTTCGTCCAAGATAAAATATAAACACCCAATTACCGATTGATTCTTACAAATAATAATGGTTTAGTACAATAATTGATGGAATTGTACAAAATAAATCAATTCGCCCAAAAAAGATTTATCGGTACCAAAAAAGTTGATCCATCCAAAATTTGATTTCTTTTTACAAACAATTAGTTTTTTATACAAAATACATGTATTTCTTCCAAATAAACGAATTTTACAAACGACTTGATTCCTTAAAACTTAATTTATTTACACATTTACCATTTTTGGGCGAATTGATTTTATGTTGTACGATTCAATCCATTATTATAAGACAAAATCATAGTTTATACGAAAAAAAAAACAATTATTTTATGATGAATTAACCTTTTTTGGAATAAGTAATTTATTTTGTACGAAGTAACCGAATTTTGGATTGATTCATTTATTTTTTATTTATCCAGCTATTTATTGTAGAACTTCATCCATTTATTGTATTTTGAGTATTGTATACTTCTAATCGAATATTGGATAAATAAATTTTAAGCGTTTTTCAATCACCAAAAGCGTAAATATTGGTGGTAAGTTTTCAATGACCAAACAGTTCTTCAATTTTGGAATCCAAATCTTTTCTATGATCTTTCGTCAATAGAATGATTTTTTGGTCGTGTTTCGTGCACCCAAGGAGGTAGAACTTCTACGATTGAAAGACATACTTCATGTATGAATAAAATGTATCAATAAAACTTGATTCAGCTCATTCACTACCAAATTCGACTTGTGACTTGCACAGTGAAAGTACAAAGCATTTTTCCTGCAGTTTTCCTGTCCCGACATGGTCGAATAGGTAGGCATAAAATTTTCAATCTAACCTATCATAACGAGGCATATAATGAAAGTTGTTTGAGTTACGGAAGAATGCAGCTGAAAAGCAGTTGATCTGGTACCAGAGTGACTTTCAATAATTTGTTTTAATAATCCGTCGACGATAATTTTGAAGTTGTTTTTGAAAATTGCGATGCTTTTATATTTTTCCGACCACCGAGTTTCGCAAAAATCAGGAAGTTTTGGAACATATTTTTTTCTGGTAATAGAATTCCGGAAAAAGTTACTGAAGTCTTTTTGATTGTT
Organism: Phosphuga atrata; assembly: GCA_944588485.1. Lineage (NCBI taxonomy): Eukaryota > Metazoa > Arthropoda > Insecta > Coleoptera > Silphidae > Phosphuga > Phosphuga atrata. Next base: position 30,964 of record CALYMW010000003.1, read on the forward strand.
GCTATCGAATTGCGGATTACTGGAAAATGATTCAGGTCATTCACTACCAAATTCAACTTATGACTTAAGTAAACAGTAAAAGTACAAAGCATGATTGTATTTTTCTCTCAAAATGGCCTGCCTATTTGTGGATATTTGTCAAAATGGCCTGCCTATTTTTGTGGATCAATTCCTGAGTCTACTATAATTATATATTAAAGAACGAGTTCAATAAGCGTGATTTTTCAGCACGCGTTCGTCTTTAGAAAGCGACGAGCATAGCGAGGAGTTTTCTAATGGACAAGAGCTAAAAACGCCGTATGAACGAGTTTTTTAAACTCTTTTTTCTATTTTTTGCGCCTTTTTATGCCTTTCTCTAAATTAAAAAATCGCCGATACATATTGAGAAAATTGTATCGCACTCGGCGAGCCATTAACGAACCCATATGAGAGCTTTAATGACTTGATTATAGACGCAAAATAGAAAAATGTATTCATTGCAAAAGCAATGGTCTTTGCATCCATGTCAACGAAATCAACGAAACCTTCGAAATCTGATCGAATAACATGTTTCTTATGGTCGTAGAATCGGATAACAATCGAAGGCTGTTCTTTGTCAGAAATGTCGCGAATTTCATCTCACATCAGACTATAGGGAAAGACTTTTTTTACTTCATTGCAAAAGACTGCTAATCGAAAATTTCAACGATGATCGACGGACATATATTTGTATAAACAAAGACAAAACTTGACACAACGTTACACATTGAGACTGGACGCCACGCGAACATTAAATATACTAGAAGTGGCAGAACGAACTTCATTACGACTGATCACCAAGCTAAGACACCTAAACAACATAATCATAAATTCATAATCCTTCCAACGATCTCCTATACAAACTCACCCAAGTTCTAAAACTCTTTGACTGACATAAACAACTATGGACAAAATAAAAGACAATGACAATCTTGACCATGACCACTCTACATAAAAACCACTACACGCAGACACCCCTTACTACGACTAAATTCATCCCAATCTCATCTCATTCTAATCCCTTTGATGTGTTTTTTTTTCTTTTTTTTTCCTGACAAATTGCATTTCCAGGCAGAAAGACCTCGTGGTCGATAGCCCTTTGTATATCCTGTATACGATAAATATATTTCTTCTTCTTCTATCGTAATCGCATGCCCTAGCACAGGCACAAAATTTGTATATATGTATATTTTTTAACAAATTATTTGTATATATTTATAATATTTGCAACTATAAATAAACAATATTAATTATAATAATCAAGATTTAATCATTTTTTGTTTAATAAACAAATGATTCGATCTTTGGATCTGCATTGGAATTGATTTGAGCGATTCAAAGAGCTTTCTTAAGGCTGCCTAAGAATAATGATTTAATGCGAAATTAATGATCCAATTTCCATGCAGCAGCCGCAATCTAATACGAAATTAAACTGATTTATTGTAGCAATTAAAATGGACTAAAAAATAAAGGAGCATGGAAGACATGTCGGTTGAAAGAAGCAGATTATGGAGTGAAGCTATGGAAATATAAAAGGTTTATCTAGTACATATAGCAAATTATTTATGTAAGTTTAAGTAGGATTTGGCTTAAATCCGCTGCAAGGAAAGGTGTTTTAGTCGTGTTAGAAAACGGGGCATTATTTGATGAACGAACATTTTTTGTTCCAGTTTTCTATAAAAGGGATTAAATTAAATTGTTATCTATCCCCGAACGAAATGAGATTTCCAGTTATATTTCCAGTATTCATTTGCAATTTAAAAGTTGGGAGTTAAAACTTGATTTTCTTAAATTTATGAATTCACCCCTTCCGCCAGTGACTTTAAAACTTGTAAATTATGATTTTTTCGTATTCCTACCCTTGCTTATAAAAATTCCCCAGCTTTTTCTCACCCCAATTTCATTCAACATTTCTTTTTTTCCACTTTCAATAATTATTCAAAAAACGAAACATTGGTTACCTTTTATCAAAACGAAGAGCATTGATTATATAAAACTATGTAAATAATTACAAAAGCGAAAATTTGCGTTTAAAAGAGTAGAAATAATAAGTTAAAAATAACATTAGTGAGAGAGAAAATATGTATTGTATACATTATAAAGCTTCCGACTATGAGGTATTTCTATAATGTCTTGAATTTTAATAAATATTTAAAAACTTAAAATTTATATTGTAATATAAAGAAGAAAATAATGGGGTGAAAATAGTTTGTGTATAAACGATGAGGGATGTATAGTTTATCAAGTAGACATGAGAAATAGTTGTTTTAGTTTGGCGTTGGCCGAGAGCTTGGAGATATAAATATTGATTTTCATGGGCTAGACGAAATGTATAATTTCTGGCTAGTGAATGACTCAAAAACTCATACTTACAATACGTGCCAGAAACAACCATGGGATCAACTGGAGCTGATCGTTCCGCAACAACGGGACCCTGATCCTGATAACTATTGCAATAATAGGCTGGATGTTCCACTTTAACACTGTTTATATTCAGTTGTGGCTCTGATAACTCATGCAGAATGGAAGCTGCAACAAATATTTGTTATAATTAATATTCAGTTATGAGCTATTGGAGATGCTGTTTTTTTAAATTTTCATAAATAAATAAAAAGAAACGAGTTATATTTTTGTGTAAAATATTAAATTGTGGTTTTTGTTTGCGTTTTATGTATAGATAGTTGACCCAGATATCGATTAGTTCCATTAAGGTCATAAGAAAAAATTGTGTTGGATAACTAGAATGTAATTAATTTAAGGATACGCTAATGAAATTAGCTTAATGTGTTTTTGTTTAATACTTGCACCTCCAATAGCTTAAAATTACTTACATTTTGACAATTTCCACAATTCTTTAGAAGAGAAAACCCCCGTTGCTAAAATGATATCATTGCATATGACACCATTGTATGGATTATGAGTATATCCTGTAACTGCCATAATGATAGAATCTGATTATGAAACTAAAATTCACAACGAAATTAGTTATACCTTTGTTTTTCCTCTCGTCGTCTTTCTTATTGTTATTATTGTAGCAAACTCCACTTAGAATTTCTAAAATTAAAAAAAATAATAAACAATGATTTTTATTTTTTAAAGATTATGTTTTACCATGGCTATTGATGAAGTTGGCTAAGTAGAGATCAAGTTCACGAACAGAAACATTGATATGGTAAGGATTAACGCAGAGTCCCGGTTGCGAGCAATCAGGATTCTTTTCCAATCGTTCACCATCAGTACTTTCTAAAGGTATTGCCTTAAATAATATTACCATGACAAGGTCTAATCGCCAGACTTTGTCGGCCTGGCGGAGACAGTCTATTCGTCGCATTTTGCCCTTTTGATCAGGATTCGATAGTACACACACGGCAGGCCTTTTACCCGTTATGCTTAAAACGAAATCTTCACGACATTCTTGTGTTATATCTTTACGTAATTTACCCAAAAGACGAGATGCCCATTTCTGTTTTACCTCAGCCTTTTCATTCTACAATCATAATAAATCTTATTTATCAATTACTGCTGTAATTATAACATTTAACTAAGATTTAATTACTTTTCTATGCGTTTTGAACAAATTGGTTAAATACTTCGATCAAGTTATGGATTTTTAGAAAATTTATTTGAACACTGAATATAATTTTTGGAACATATTTGAATGCTATTGTTGTTGAAAAGCAAAATATCAGAAGAAATTGAAGATCAATTATTGCAAATTTATATTTTGTCTAAAAATTTCTCTCACCGCCTTTTTAATATTTTTTTTAACTTAAAATCTAAAATTCCAAAGAAAACAAATTACAATATTTAGAAAATTTTGAAAAATTTAGACATTTTTTGTTTGCTCTTAGAATACTTTTTTAGTACGAATTTGAAACGAATTTCAATTTATTTTTAGTTGAAATCTGAAGATTAAAACTTAAATCTACAATTGTGAAAAGATTCGATCAAGGAAAAAATGCTTAAAAAAATTATTTGCTTGCTATTTGGAAACAATTTTTGAGAAAAAAATGTGTTTTTTTTAATTTTATAATTCAGATTTAACTGTTCTGTTGAAGACAAATTAAACGTATTGAAGATAACGGTAACATAATTTAGCCCTCCACGCTTTAATTTACAGTTAACACGAAGAGAAAAAATTCTACTTTTTTAAGCATTTTAATAAAAAAATTTGAAAAGTTTTTCTTATAAATTTTATTTGTTCTGATAAGTATTTTTTTACAAACATAAAACAATCGGAACACTGCCTGAATATATAAATATATTCATCTTTCCGGAGCTCTATAACAATTGCTATAGAGCTCCGGAAAGGTTGAATACATTTAATATTCAGGCTGTGTTCCGATTGTTTTAAGTTTGTATGAGTATCTATAATGTAGGATGGTTTTAGCAATTCTAAATTAATTATTATATTCTGTCTCGATATTTCGAGAATATTTCTCGATATTTTCGGAAACGTTTCCTAATTGAAATGTATTTGTTTGTTCAATTCAGATTTAACTGTTCCCTTTGTTGCAGAAAAAAATGTGTATCTTCTGTTGAAGAAAAATTTAACGTATTTAAGATAATGTCAATATAGTTTCGAGCTCCGCTTTTATTTATAGCCAACATTGAAAAAATGTTTTCTCTGTTTCAGTGCATTTTAATAAAAACGTGGTTTTTTAAATATTTTTCTTATAAATTTCATTTATTCAGTTATTATGATAATTATTTATTACTCCCTCTGTGCCATAATAGATAGTTTTCGTTTTGTGGAAGCGGCTTATCAAAATATATGGCTCAATTTCAATATTTTTTTCTTGTGAGTTTAATTGATCAATGGAGGAAATACTTACAAGCAACCACTTATGGCCAAGAACCGTCAAATCAACAATGGCACGTTACCTGTATCTTGAGAAGTAAAACTAGATATATTAGCAAATGCACTATTTGTTTTAACTAAATAAAATATTTCATTTTCACAAATACAGTTCTTATTGATGTACTTTAAACTATCATTTTTGAAAAATAAACTACTCTTAAATAAAAATATACTAACTTTTTGTCAAAAAAATTATTTTAAAGAAACATATCCAGTAATATGGGACAAGAAAAAAGGAGAAAAGTATCAAGAATTATGGGACAGAGGGAGTATATTAATATAGTTTGTCTCAACTTTTGCTTAAATCTGAATATCCAAAGTAAAATCTGCAATCCGAAAAGTTTTTGTAAAATTTTATATACGTTCTTTTAAATTGTGAAAAGTTTTGTAAAATTTATTTGATTGCTCTTTGGAAACAATTTTTGTTATTCTTTTATTTTATCATTCAGATTTAACTGTTCCTTCTGTTGAAAAAAAATGGAAGTCTTAAAGATAACTTCAACATAAATTAACGCTCCACGCTTTTATTTACAGTCAACATGGAAAATAATATTTTCTCCTTTTTAGTGCGTTTTAATAAAAGCGTTTTTTTTTAAGTTTTTCTTAGAAATTCTATTTATTCTGTTATAATGATAAATATTTATTTTATTTCGATGTTTCAACGTCTTGAATTATTTGTGGAAACGTAAATTTTCAAATCTTAAGAAAGAAATGTGTTACTTTTTAAATTTCATAATTCAGATTTAACTGTTCCCTATGATGATGATGAAAGCTTGATGATGAAAAATTGAACTTGTTGAAGATAACATAGTCAACATAGAAAAAAAATTAAGTTTTTCTTATCAATAAGTATAGTTTATTATTTATTATAAACTATTGTCTCGATATTCGTTTTCTTATAGACGTTTTCTAATTAAAATCTATTTGTTTGGATCTATTGGATCTATTTGTTAGGATTTAATTGTTCCTTCCGTTTAAGGAAAATTGAACGTGTTGAAAATAACGTTAATATAGTTAACGCTCCACGCTTTTATTTATAGTCAACATTGAAAAAATATTTTCTCAGTTTTTTTCGCATTTTAAAAAAAATGTTTTCTAATTAAAATTTATTTGTTTGTTCTTCGAAAACAATTTTTCAGAAAAAAATGTGTTATTTTTTTTCGGATTTATCTTTTGAAGAAAACTTGAACGTGTTGAAGATAACGTCAATATAATTTAGCGCTCCACGCTTTTATTTATAGCCAAAATTGAAAAAAAAATTCTCACTTTTGGTGCATTATAATGAAAACGTGATTTTTAAAAAGTTTTTGTTATAAATTATCAATTAAAATATTGCGATAACATATTATTATCTTAATATTTTAATGACTTATATTTTTGTAAAAGGTTTCCAATTAAATACTTATATAATACGAAAAGCATTAAATTCAAATCAACAAATACTTGGGTAATATTTTTAATACAACGTATTGAATTATTTTTTGAAACGTTTTCTAATTAAAATATTTTTGTTTGCTCTTTGGAAACAATTTTCGAGAAAAAAATGTGTCATTTTATTATTTTATTATTCAGATTAAACTGTTGAACAAAAATTTAACCTGTGAAGATAACGCCAATTTTAGTGCATTTTACTAAAAACATTTTTTAATTAAATTGTATTTGTTTGCTCTTTGGAAACAATTATTGAGAAGAAAATGTGTTATTTTTTTTATTCAGATTTATCTGTTGAAGAAAAATTGAAAGTGTTGAAGATAACGTAAATATAATTTAAATATAAAATCGCGCCACGCTTTTATTAATAGTCAACATATTTTCTCCTTTTTAGTGCATTATAATAAAAACATGGATTTATTATTAAGTTTTTCTATTAAAATTTTTATTTAGTCTCTTATTATAATAAGTATTTATTATATTTATTTATGTGAAATTGGAGAAGCATTAAATTCAAATCAACAAATATCTTGATTAAAAATTAAATATATATATATACCTTAACCCACATAAAAGATGAGAGAATTATGCAAATTGATTTTGTACTGCAAAGTAACAATAATCTAAAACATTTTTTATTTTTAATCTTGATATTCTGCCTGATATTATGCAATAAATTTAACTAACATTATTGTATTAATTCAACACAAATTTATTATATTCTTATATTTAATTAATTTCTAATAATTATTTAGTGCAAAATTGTTTGCAGAATTAATTAACACCTTGAAGCTCATTCCGGAAAAATATTAAAACTAATATTTGCATAGAAGTTTTCACTTTCGCCCATTTTATAGCCCAATAAATAAATCATTACCGAGCCAAAACTAATAGGTAATTTACTCCAAATTGAATACAAATATAAATATTTGTATTAATGAAATCAAACTTCAATTATTCTGTGTTTCATAAAATATAAATATATATTACACAATATAAATTTCGTCAAAGAAGTTATGTTTAACACAATATTATTTCAATAATTCTTAAATTTAGACAAATTTCGTTTAAAATTAATTCATTATTTGAACTTAAATTACTTTATTTGTCTTAAATAATATAAATATATATAACAATATATTTTTTGTCATAAAAACTATGTTTTAAAGAAACATTTTTAATTTTTTTTTTTTTTTTTTAATATTCTTTCAATAATTTTCTAATATAAGCAAATTTCGTATAAACTTTATTCCTAATTTCAACAATTATTTTATTTGTTTTAAAAAATATAATTACATATTTAACAACGTAAATTTTATCAAAAATCTAAGTAGAGCCTATCTAGATTTTTTAATATATATTTTTTTTTAATTGAAGCATATTTTGTATAAATTTAATTTTAATGTTTTTAATATTGGTGCCTATTTAAGAATGCTTTTAGTTAACGCTATCAATAATTATAGATTAAGAAATGCGATTAGTTTGAATAAATTAACTTTAGATTTGTGATATTTAAATGTTGCGGGTCGCAATGTAGATTTAAAGTAACAAAGTTATAATTAACTTATATAATAGCGTTTGGTTTATGTTTTAAAAATTGCTTACCTGTAATGCTTCTTTACATTGCCGTTCTTCTTCTAAAGACATTCGTTTCTCATGTTTTTTATAATATTTACGTTTTGCTGCTTGAAGGTTGAACCATGTGTAAGAGAAAGATTTAACGAAGGGAAGAAGAGCTTCTATGAAGGGATGAAACTCGTCCTAAAGATAAGGAAATTCATTTAGATTGTGGGATTAATATGAGGGAATATTAATCACCGTTCTTTTTCGTGGTGAACGTACTCAAAGAGAGAAAAGAAAATTTTGCAAAAGTAGCAGAATCACGACAAAAACGTATGAAATTCAGTTTTTTTATAGGTGTTTGTCGTGATGGGTAATGGATGTTAAAAAGAAAATAAAGAATTTCAGGCATTAGGCAGAATAAATATTGTAAAATGGAATTGCAACGTTTTATGATAGAAAACGCATTTAATGTAAATAATAATATGCAAATATATTTATTTCACATGCATACAGTCACTGCACTGTAAAAAAAACGATACGTGAACCTATCTGTGTTCGCTTGATGAATTTCAATTATTTTCGCATATTTTAATAAGGTGGCGTATATAAACATATATGTAATCTTGTTCAAAAATAATTTTACTAACGAAACATTGTTATGAAATTAATAAAATCCACAATAAAAGCATACATCTTTAAATATCCACCATATAATAGGGACATAAAGTTTTAGAGGCTTGAAATAAATGACTTTCCTGCGATCGGGTTATACAAGTTCGTCTAAATTCTGGTATTATAAATAGTTAGGCTATTTTTAGTACCTAGCAAGGAGTGATTCAGTTTAATAGCAATAGGCAAACATCAACAACACAACATAACAGGTAAGATTTTCCAACAACAATCAACATCGAATGGTCAAACAAGTTGATGCCAATCATAAGGAAATCAATAAATTTTATATATATATATATATATATATATATATATATATATATATATATATATATATATATATATATATATGTATATATATATATATATATATATATATATATATATATGTATATATATATATATATATATATATGTATATATATATATATATATATATATTCTGTTAAGAATTTATTATTAGGAAAATAAAAACGTTTTTTTAATGATACATGTGGTTCTGAAAAAAATAGTTGGTGAGCACGTGGTGTGGTATACAAGTCTAGTTATTTTTATGTGTGGCTGGTGAGCTTTTGAACAGAATAGACAAACTGGGACCAGTGTTGTTTTGCTCACTACATTTTTTTTTGCTGAGATTGACGGAAAGTGGAGGGATGAAGGGTGTTCCTTAAAGACGGCACCAACTCTATTAACCAATTACAGAACACTCATGTTAATCATGTTAATTACATATGGCGACGCGAGAGGACAAAGGGCGTAGGGTAGCAGCGTAAAGGCACCTGTCCCGACGACGGAGTTTGCAGATAAGAAGATACATCTGGCTCCACCATGCAGCTGCGCAGAGTATCTGGGATAAACATTCCTTAAGGTCACCGGAAGGCACCAAGTTGCTTCTTCTGTTCCATTACCATGGAGGTATTCTTCATTGATTCCTACCGCGCAATGCGGACTTCGATATACCTTTTCAAAATAGACATAATATACATATATAACAAGTGCGCACCAATAAAATTTGCGCACCCGCGCAGGAAAAAAATGCGCATATGCGCACTTAATTATTGCGTGTATGCGCAGATCTACCGTACGCATTTGCGCACCGCGTGCACCTTTTGGCGCGACTACGCACTTTTCAAAAAAATATATAAAAACCACCCAAAAAATACCAACAAATGAAATTACATAATCCACTAAAACAGAAAATTTCGTTTGAAGCATATAGCGTTTGAAACATCTAAAACACCGAATTAAAAAAATATATAAATTCTTTAAACCTGGAATTCGCATCGAAATTTTTTTTTTAGGTAAAAAAAATAAGATTATTTTTGGGGAGCAAAGGAAAGAAAATAGTTATATACATACATGCTGATGACGTCACACTATTAAAAAGAGCTGAAAATTATTGAACAGAAAAAAAGTCTATAAAAACGTCACATGCCCAATATAATATTACACCGTGGAAAATATCGCGCTAAATTTATAACTGAAACACTGTTTGTTATTTATATGTTGTTGGCGTAGTTGTTGGCCGGGATCATCTTCGAAGCACGATACATTTTTTGAGTCTGTTTTGAACTCACGAATGTTGGTCGCCGACTAAATGTGGCGTCGACTTCATTGTAGTACTGCGACGACGCGAGCGGACGACGACGACGTCGGTCGGTTCAAGCGTCGTTACGATTGCAGACGATTTTCATAAGAACTAACGACCTCTGCAACTGCTGCATTTATATAACACTCAACACAAATTAAACTACCTATCAAAACTAAAAAAAAAGATACAAATGTTTAAAATGTTTTATTTATTCTACTAATACACTACAAACCGTGGATACAGAGGCGAAAATTATTTTTGTGCTGTCACAGGAATGTTGACCAATATACGACATTTAATATGAAAAATGAAAATGGAAAGAAAAATCGCGAGAAATTGTCAATGCACAGAGCAGTACTGCGACCGTTACAAAACGTATCGTACTGTGGCTGTGCTGTACTACCAAACCTCGGACGATCTATATCCTGCAAACATTCTTTTATTATCCTACTATTAAATTCCCACAACAAATTTTCTTTATACAAAAAATAACACCTCTCTAAACATTAACTACATAATTCTATAATCTATAAATAATTTTAAATATACTCAAATTACGTTCCTTAAAAACTAAACTAACAAGAGCATTGCTTTGTTTGTTAATTTATTAAATCATACTAATTATGTAATTAAAAAAAATCTTATCTACAATAAACCGTATTAAGTTTATACATACATCCTTCGATTTACACGGTATACATTCCTGTATAAATCCAGAACTAATCTACCTGTGTAGATTTCTTTCATTTACTATCTTTCGTTGACTACATTAGAACGGAAACATAAAACACATGACTTTGAAATTTGCGGATTTTGAAAGTAACTTTTAATCGAGCTTCAGAAAAAAACCGTGTAAACGAAACATATCCTCAATATAACCCCAATCATATCTACCGATAATTAACCTTATTAAGATTATATTCTAATCCCTCGATTCACATCGTAGATGTAAAATGATGTCTTGGATATAGCCTTTTGTATACAATAATAAAAAATGTTCGATAGCCTTTTGTATACAATAAATATATTCTCTCTCTCTCTCCAGATCCGATCCACCTCTCCAGATCTGATCTACCTGTGTAGATTTCTTTTGTTTTCTTCTTTTCCTTGATTACATTTGAAAGGAAACATAATACATATGACTTTGAAGTTTGCGCTTTATAAAAGTAACTTTTAATCGAGCTTTAAAAAAAACCGTGTAAATTCAATACCGTGCAAATCGAGTGATGGGTACATAAGATATTGTCGATTATCGATATGTACATAAAATATTTATTTTTTAATTTATTCTTAATTTTGTCTAATCGTTAATAATTTAGTCTTTGGATGTCATGTCTTAATGTTATTTTGCGCCAACTCACCCACCCTTGTCGTATGAAATAGTTTTATCCCATTTCATCTAATCTACCCTCAATCATATGTATAAAAATCCTTTACCTTATAGTCATTAACGTCTGAATGTAAATCCTCATCGGAATATCCTTTCATAACCTTGGTTGCAACCGGTCCCATATAATTATTGACAACAGCAAACTCCATCAAGGATAAAAAGACGAAAACAGAACAACTGGACATCCAAATATCAATTGCCTTAACATAAGACACAGGTGGTAAAGATTGTTGTGATTGAGTATTCTGAGTAGCTAAAAGCAAACCTTTGTTTTTCGTATATTTAGGATGTAAGTGGTAATACCTAAGGTTAAAAGAGAAGTGACGCCAAGTGTAACCCTAGCAGGTATGGCTTCCGGCTTAATCCAAAACGAAATCCAAGACATTACAACAATTAACGCAGATGGAATATACGTGTGAAATAAATGGTATCCAAGACGTCGTCGTAAATTGAAAACTATAGCTAAACACGTAAAATTACCTAAACACAAATAAATAATGATAATCACAAAAAAATAAGGTGGGATAATAATAGGATAGTAAGACAGGATGAGTCTAGTGAAGACAGGAAAATACGGCGGAGATGAATGACGAGACGGAGAGATTATAAGACAGACGGATATCGCGAGAAACAAGGATAAACAGAAACAAATAGGGAGAGATAAAATGATGGAAATAGAGTGGGATGAAAGGCACAGACGGGAATGGAGCGTCGAGCTAGACAGAGACAATAAAACGAATGAAAAAACTTTGGTGGAGAAAGCCAGACATATGGATCGACAACGAAATAGATTTAGCGATAGATTTAAAGTGAATAAATAAGGTGACAAGTGGTCAGTTGGATCACAATAGGAAATCTAAATAATGTTTGGAACGGATAACGGAATCGACATGTCTTAATGGATTTTGTAATCAAAAGAATAATGAAGATACTTGAAACAGATGAGATTGTGTTTCCGACCTGGGGTAACTCTAGATATTTTTTTCAGGATTTTTCAGAATTTGTTGGTGCCAATTATTTTCAAATGTTGACTCTCAAATATTGTATATTTAAATTGCACAAATTTTCTCCTCCTGCTTATTGGATTTTCAATTTTTTTTATAATAAAGCTGCTGTAATAATGGACTGTTATTATGACACAAGTTGTTTTCACCTGAAAAATGTCTACATATTTAAAGAATTTTCGAGAATTCTATCGTATAAAATATGGGGTTGAAAGGAACGTCGTCTCAAAATAGGGGTCGTGAGTATAAAAAGGTTTAAGAAGACTTGAATCACCCATATATATATATATATATATATATATGAGATTAAATCTATTAAAAATTTGGGAAATATCTACAGCAATGAATCTAATATTAGGTGTAAATTGTGGAAAAAAGCTACCGTCCTCCAGTGCATGGCTGTGGCAAAGTCATCACAGTAAAAATCTGCCAAGAAACCTCCCCTAATAGTGGCTCTCCAACCACGTTAGAAACTGTAGGGGCTCCCTACACTTGTAGACTACCTACACTTGACGAGCCGTGTTTGGAGCCCACGAAAATTTTCCCAGAAAATAATTTTGCTTGGATGAAATGATGGAAAGAAATCTCAAACAATTTTGGATTTTTAAACAAGGAGTAAAATTAGGCAATACTAGGAAACCAATTTTCAAAAAAAGTAATTTTCTTTAAAAAGTTTTTTCTTTGAATTTGCTTTCTTAAGGAAATGTTATACTTTGTATACGGAGAACTGTAATTATTAACTAAGTTCGGAGAATATTCAAAGTTATTTGATTCTATATTTTACCTAAAGTACAATGGATACCCAATTTTATATTAGGAAAAATTTTAGAAATACGCTTTCTTCTTTCACGCAAAATTTAGAAAAATATAAAATTTCCAATTAACATTTAAAAAAATTAACAATTAAATTAACAAAGATATCAAATTTTCTCAAAATAATAATGAAAACGATTATTTCAGTAATTTAATGTAATAGATAATTTTCAGGTTTTTTAAATACTTTCCATTCAATTTTCCATTAAAATCTTGTTTTTCTAAAATTTTTATTTTGATTATAAAAACCAACCCAAAAAAATCAATATTTAAACTGTATAGGCCCGCGTGAGATAAGCTATAAATTTACCCTTATAGCTTATCTCACGCGGGCCGTCTGAATTTCTTCAAGGCACTGGGGGGCTAAACTTCCAAGATTTTCTGGAATAATCAGTTATCTGATTATTATACTAACATGTCCGTATTTTTGAAAACATCTCAATTACAAGTATATGATAGTTGCAAATTTGCCCGCGGGCCGCACCAAATCAGTTCGCGGGCTACATGTTTCCCGCAGTCCGTTATTTGCCACTTGTCAACCACCGTTAACCACTGTCATAAGTGATTATTGTTAATAATTGGTTTGAATAAATAAAAAGTGTTAAATAAGTTCAATATAAAGTTTATAGTGAAAAACAATATAGAAACTTGAAAATAAAATCCAGCAAATTGAAAGCTTAAAAATAAAATATGTAGAGTTGAAAAATAAACGTTTTATTTAATGTAGTCTTTTATACTTCCCATTAAATAGACATTTTAGTGAAATTAATTAAGTTGGATGTATTTACTACGAAACGGGAAATTGTGTGAAATAGAAATTGTGTTGACTGAAATAGAAATTTAAGAAGTGAGTGATAAATTATAGATAAGCTTGAATCGAGATGAGATAATCGGTGGGATTAGAAGGTGAATGGAGCATGAGGATAAAATGACAATTTTCATTACCAGTTGAATATTCAATCGTACAGTCAGCCGTGTAATTATTCGAAATATCTAGTTGCGGCAACTCTATTTCAGGATTAACAACTAATGGATCAGTCATATTCCAAATAAAGACTAAATCGTGGTCCGTGTGTGACACTAAAAATAAACCGCAATTATTTCGAGCCTATTGAAGTTCTATCAAAAACTAATACAACTTTCAATCATTATTGAGCATATTTGTGTGTCGTGTGGGTAAGACTCGAATTTCATCGCACAGGATAATACTAAAGTTAATCTAAAAAAAAATATAAATTTGGATGAGAAAACTCTTGTGGAGTTAGTTTGGTTTGGTACTTCGACATGTAAAGAAGTGTTTTGTCGTGGTAAAGCCAGAGGTAATGGTTGGGAATGCTCATTTCGTGAAAGGTGACGCTTTTCGCATTTTTGAAGAAACAATCAGGACGCCATATATTGTGCAACCATTCCACGTCTAGTATTCGATATTCTTCGCTCATATTTTCAGGTAAACGCAAACGTGGATCACGCCAACTTTGTGCAAGAAATACATCAGTTACATACGTCTAAAATATATAAATACTCTTCAATAATAATAAAAACAAATTACTTACATAACTTAATTCAATAAATAAATGATCTCAACACATTATCTACAATAACATCATTTAAAAATTAAAATCATAATTATAAATTTACAATGAACATCCAAATTCTAGAAACGCTTTCAAGAAGCAATCTTATTAATTAGCAATATTTAACTAAAAGAGTTAAGCGAATTCGTCATTCGATAAGTGAGTACCTTTAATTTTTATTTATTTTGGATTGGGATGACGAAGCATAAAAATACAAGCTGATCACCGAATCGAACATAATTATTAAGTGAATTAGACATTACTATACTTAATAGTTTATTCTTAAACGTGAGCGTATTATCATATAGACACAGCAAATTTTAACAGAGAGCTGGTTGTCCTTAAACAGGTACATGGTTAAGTGAGGATCTATCTTTATACTAAACGAACAGTTATAAAACTATAATTTAATTCAAGCTTTCTTGTCTGTCTAGATCAGGCGTCGGCAACCTATGGCACGCGTGCCAGGCTTGGCACGCGACGAGTTTCTGAATGGCACTCTACAAAGTAAATAGCAGAGTTCGGAATAAATACGGTGAAAAATACGGTATTTTAAAATAATATTATATAATTTA
Source organism: Phosphuga atrata (assembly GCA_944588485.1). Classification (NCBI taxonomy): domain Eukaryota; kingdom Metazoa; phylum Arthropoda; class Insecta; order Coleoptera; family Silphidae; genus Phosphuga; species Phosphuga atrata. Next base: position 46,456 of record CALYMW010000003.1, read on the forward strand.
ATTATAATATATATTTAGGGGGTAAAATACGGTATTCCTAGCGAATGTTCACTTGTTGTCTTTGCTATAACTGAATAAAAACGTTTTTTTGTGGGGAGGGGGGGTCTGAATTTGCTATAAATTTCCTAGTAAACAAGCTAATTTTTGTAAAAAATAAACATTTAAATAAAATCAAAAAATATGTTTTTATTAATTATATATTATTATATTTATTATATATAATAATATTTAATTAATATAAATGCCCTTATCAAAGATTTCAAAGCAAAATTTCACCTTTTATAAAATCTGTTAACGCCGAATATTTGTTTAAATTTTTCATGAGGGCCGTTTTTTTTAATATTTACATAAAATATTTAATTTAGCTTATTACAACAACATCAAAAATACGGGTTTTCGAAAAAAAATACGGCACCGTATTTTTTTCTGACCTCTAGTAATCAGGGAAATCGTGAAAATATCGAGATGAAGTGATTTTTAAATAAGAGAAAATGTTTAATTATATAATTTATCTAAGGAGGCTTGCCAATGTCACGAAAATCTGCGCGATGCTTTTGTGGAAACGCATTCGGAGCAAAATGAATGAAACATGCGCAGCACCGACTAGTTATCGAAACGGACTTATATGAATGTTCAAGCCGGAATACAATCGCCCCTCTCTTTCTCGTTTTGTGCTGCGCATATTTGCCTGCAATCCAGTAAAACTTGCATTTCGTTTAATACTGGTCGTTACTTTCCGTTCTAACTTTTTTTGTAAGACTTGTATCTTATTGGTTTAATATTTGTTATTTTTAATCCATATTTAATCATATGGAGGCAAAGAAACAAAAACTAAATATTCGCGGGTTTCAAGACTATTGGACGAATGAATATGGATTTATACAACAAAAGGATCGTGCTGTATGTGTGATATGTCACGAAAGTGTCGTATGCCGCACGTCAAGCGTACAAAGACATTTCCAAACCAAACATCAGTCCACATTTAATAGCAACGATGAGAAATGTGAAACTATAAAGAGAGCTGTTTCTGGTTATAAGAAACAAGTAGCTTTTTTTTGTGGAATAACTAGAACGAAGCCTAAGGCGAAAGAATGCAGCTTCGCAATTGCTCATTGCATAGCTGCCAAAGGCAAACCCTTTACAGATGGGGAATATATAAAGGAAATCTTTATAAAAAGTGCAGAAAAGCGATTTACCTAACCAACAAACCATACTATCCCGAATTCGAGAAATACCGGCTTTTGCGCGAACGATTGAAAGAAGAATAACTGAAATGGCAGACAATGTGACAACAAAACAGAATTCTGGACTACAAGAATCTGTTGCATTTAGCGTCGCTGTTGATGAAAGTACAGATGTAAATGATATTGCGCGGCTTGCAGTATTTGTACGGTATTGTGATAAAGGTCAAGTTTATGAAGAATTGTGCAATTTGATTCCTCTGTCTGGGACAACTAAGGGGCAGGATATTCTTGCTTCATTCATAAATTATTGTGACAGCAAGAAAATTAATATCAAAAAAATATTTTGTGTAACTACTGACGGCGCACCTGCAATGGTTGGCAAGGATAAAGGATTTGTCAAACTTCTTGAAAATCATATTGGACATAAAATATTGAACTTTCATTGTATAATACACCAGGAAAGTTTAGTTGCCAAAATTTCGTCACAGCGCTTAATTCCTGTAATGGACACTGTTGTTAAAATAGTTAATTTCATAGTGTCTCGCTCTTCATTGACACACAGGCAATTTAAATCTCTTTTAGAAGAAATGGAAAGTGAATATGTCGACCTCCCCTTATACAGCCATGTTCGTTGGCTTAGTCGAGGCAATGTCTTGAATAAGTTTGTGTCATGTCTGGAACACATTAAAGTTTTTCTTAATGAAAAGGAACAACATTTCCCCGAATTGAACGATAAAGAATGGTTATGCAAATTGATGTTTCTGACTGATATAACTAAACATCTCAAGGAACTAAACTTAAGATTGCAAGGAAAGCGCCAAACTGTGCTCGAACTTTTTGAATATTGGACAGGATTTGCTACAAAATTAAATGTATTTTTATGTGATATTAATACTAGTACCTACAAATACTTCCCAAATGTTAAAGCGCTTGCAAATAAATCGACCATAGACAAAGATGAACTTAAAACCTACGTTGAAGCACTCAAAGATGAATTTTCCAGAAGATGCAAAGACTTTGAAGCTCATTTGCCTATATTTTCCTTCCTGATAAAACCAGATTTAATAGATCCATTAATAATACCGTTTGATTTTTCAATTTTTGAGTGGATGAATGTTGATAATTTTGAAATGGAACTTATCGAACTAATATCTTCAGAATTATGGAAAACAAAATTTAAGGAATTACGAAAAAATCTGGAAGACGACTCTATGGAAAAATCGACTGCTATATTAAATTGTTGGGTGTCATTGCCGGAAAGATTTTATTGTTTAAAAAAAATTGCATGTGCTCTCCTTTCCTCTTTTGGTTCCACATATCTCTGTGAACAAATTTTTTCTCATAGGAAACATATTTTGAGTCCACAAAGAAGTCGTTTAACAAATGAACATTCAGAATCTTACTTATTATACCCCTGATATTGAAATATTAAGCAAAATTGTGCAGGGACAAGGTTCGCATTAAAAATTTTTAATTTATGTTATTTTTTTAATAAATATGTTTAAAAGATAAATTTGGTATAATTTTTTTCTCCTCTAAAACCCCATTATATAAGTTAAAATTCTGGCAGCACCCTTTATCATATTGGTAGAATGGCTTGGCACACCACGGGTAAAAGGTTGCCGACCCCTGGTCTAGATCCTGCCTATCTGATCTTATCTGCCTGTTCAGAATTAAAAAAAAAATTAAATAAATAAGTTCACCCTCTAAGTTTACCTAATATAAGCTAATTCTAATGAAAACATATATTTTTCAAAACTAAGTGAAATGTGTCGAACATACTAATAATTATACTTTCAAAAAATATTCAGTAATATTATATGGTCCTAGATCTAATAATAGTTTCCATATTTCTTTCTTAAATTTACTCAAATTTGTTATGACTTTTAATGTATTGGGGAGTGTGTTAAATAATTTGAGGTTTATGTAAGGTGATCCTGTTTCGGTAAATGATAGCTTGTCCCTTGGCCGTATATAGTTTATTTGATTTCTTGTGGTTTTGTCGTTATTACTCTTTGTGTGACAAAGAAATAAGCTTTGATATTTAAATGTAAATTTTAAGATTTCATGTATAGGTATGTTCCTGTAGTAGTTATAATTTGTTGCTGTTAGTTGCTGTTATAAATTCTCCTCTGAAAGACTGTTTGTAAGCTAGTCCTTTTAAGATTCTTACAGGTTGTTTTTAGATTGTGAAGACTGTATTGAACTCTGCTATTTCCTCCTCCCCAAAATATTATACCGAATTTTAAGTGACTATGAAAATTGCTAAAATACACGGTCTTAAGTACCTCTGTAGATATATATTTTTGGAGTATTCTTAGGGCATATACTGTTCTCTTTACTCATCTACTGTTTAATTTGTTTGCTAACTCGGTTGTATGTTGCGTCCAGTGCAGATTTCTGTCAATAGTCAATCCTAATAGTCGAACATACTATTGGTATTACATATTACTATTACAATTACTATTACATTGACAGAGCACTATTTTGCTAGAATAGACAAAGGAAAAAGTAGATAGGAAGTAGTAGACTTATTAGATTTATTTTTGAAGTAAGCAAAGTTCTAGTTTTATTTTAATTTCTTTAGTCACATTAAATGAATATATTCACAGGTTAGTGCTTAAAAACCTAAGTTGATTGAAGGAGCAACTTCTCAATGCGATTTCTACATATGGAAATGTGTCTTCAATTTTATTTTGAAAAACTAGTTCACTGATGATTTCTCCTTAAAACAGAGTACTTCGTATACCATTAAATTGTATACAGGGTATCCCAACGAAAATTTGACCGCCCCTATAATTGGAAAACCGAATAATATTTCAAAATTCGCCGAGACCCGTCGATTTTTGTTCTTGGGGGGAGCTTTTTTGACAGTCAAGCCAACTCGATATGTTCATCCCCCTAATGCCTAGCAACCCCAACTTAAAAATTTCAAATGCAACTACCCCACTTGTGGCACATCATTTTAAAGCCCTTTTCATTGCGAATACAGTGATGTACCGTTTTTAGAAATCGGTTGAGATTTGACAGAATTATTGGTTACAAACGAAAAGATGACAAATTAACTTACGCGTTGTAATTTCTACACAAATGCCAACCACTAATAAGTTTTTCATCTACTATACATGACCGCATTACCTAATTGTTATTGATGTGTCTATCAGTTTCCAAAAAAGTCAGAAATGAAATAAAAAAGCTGAATCAAATAAAACTAGATACTAAAATAGTTATTAGTAGAAGTTACTTAAGTTTATAGGAATTCAGACCTTTTCAAAATAAAAATCAGAACTACAAAAAAAGTCGGTGTTTTTTGCTTGTGACCAAGAAATCGTTAGTTTCAGCCGTTATTGAAAGTATTAACGTGTGTTCGAAATGGTTTATTCTATCGCGGAAAGAGTAGAAATTGTTGCAATTTATTATCGAAATCACGATTGCACTAAAGCTACAGCACGAATTTTTAATGCCAATCATCCTGAAAAAAATGTAAACCACCAGTACGTTAAACACCTGATTGACAAATTTGTTGCAACAGGTTCGCTTTTAAACAAGAAACGTGAAGTAATTGGGCCAGTTTGAAATGATACAGTTGAAGTGGCAGTTTTGGGTCATGTACAGATGGATAATAAGCAATCGATTACAACTGTGTCTCAAACTTCTGGCGTATCCCGTTCCAGTGTTCATCAAATTTTGAAAAAACACAAGTTTCATCCATTTAAGATGACGCTGGTTCAAGAGTTACATGAAGATGACTTTGATCGCCGTAACCAATTTTGCGAATACTTTAGTGAACAACTTCTACTGAATCCATATCTTCTCTACAATACATGTTTCTCCGACGAATGCACATTTATGTTGAATTAAAAATTATAGTGAATAGACACAATTGTCGTTATTGGAGTGATACTAATCCGCATTTAATCAGGGAATTTCAAACTCAGACACCTCAAAAATTGAATGTTTGGGCAGGCATTTTGGGCGACCATCTTGTTGGACCATTTTTCATCCAAGGTAATCTCGATGGAAACACCTATCTAGAATTATTGGAAAGTACAATTGATCCTAGGATAACAGAGATTTTAGAAAGTGACGACAATTTACTAGAAAATGAAATAACCTTCCAACAAGATGGTGCGCCCCCGCACTATGCTGCTGCTGTGCGACAATTTTTGGATGACCATTTCCCGGGGCATTGGATTGGCAGAAGAGGTCCCGTCGAATGGCCACCAAGATCTCCGGATCTGTCCCCTTTGGAGTTTTTTCTGTGGGGTCATTTAAAATCACGAGTGTACGCCACTCAGCCGGAAACATTGCAAGTGCTACGTCAGAGAATTGTAGAAGAATGCCGATTAATAACTGCGGATGTCTTTAATAATGTTCGAACAGAATTTGAAAACAGACTGTATTATTGTTTGAAAGTTAACGGGGGTCATTTTGAGCAATTCATCAAATAAATCTGATTTATTATTTGCTTCAGCTTTCTTATTTCATTTCTGACTTTTTTGTAAACTGATAGACACATCAATAACAATTAGGTAATGCGGTCATGTGTAGTAGATGAAAAACTTATTAGTGGTGGGCATTTGTGTAGAAATTACTACGCGTAAGTTGGTTTGTCATCTTTTCGTTTGTAACCAATAATTCTGTCAAATCTCAACCGATTTCTAAAAACGGTACGTCACTGTATTCGCAATGAAAAGGGCTTTAAAATGATGTGGGGTACCACAAGTGGGGTAGCTGCATTTGAAATTTTTAAGTTGGGGTTGCTAGGCATTAGGGGGATGAACATATCGAGTTGGCTTGACTGTCAAAAAAGCTCCCCCCAAGAACAAAAATCGACGGGTCTCGGCGAATTTTGAAATATTATTCGGTTTTCCAATTATAGGGGGGGGGGGGGGGGTAAAAATTTCGTTGGGATACCCTGTATATTGTATTATACCATGTAATTGTAGATATGAGTAATGCTGAAATCGGAAAGCCTGATTTTTGGGTGAGAGTAGAGTAGCTTCGCGCATGCAAAAGTTGATAAGCAAATAGATATTGTAGTCATTATCGTTTGATTCGAAAAAAATATGTTTTTCGGTAATAAATATCGGATATCGTTTGGTGATCTGGTAGGAACTAGGGGGGCCCTATCAATCGGGGTGTCCTGGGCACGTGCTTCTACTTATAAAAATATTATAGCTGTATCGTCTTCTTCTTCTTCTTTCGAATAGGCCTACTTTGGACCACGCCTGTTCAAATGTTGGGCTTTGAACTTTGCCCAGTATTGTCACATCTTCTGCCGGTGTAACTCCTTTCTCTCTTCTGTCCAGGGGGTACCTTTCCTATGGGGTTTTACCTGAAATCCATGGACTTCCTTCAGGGTGCGTCTCACAGACTCTCTGTTTAGGAGATCTGTTATTCCCAGTACTTTAATATCCTTCTCGGTTTCTGTCAACCAAGTGGTACGAACCTTCTTGTTTTTCCAGAAGGTGAACAGACGGTTGATTAATCGGTTTGGAGGCAATCTTGCAACGTGGCCATAGAAAGCTACCCTTTTTTTCCTTGCACAGTCAGAGTCATCTCAATATGTTCGTAGAGCTCAGAGTTATGCCGCCTTCGGAATTCCCCATCTTCCTTTACAGGATCTTCCTTAGGATTCTCCTCTCTCTGATACCAATTTCTCTACCAGACCTCTTCGGTTCAAGGAAAGACACACCATGGCATACCGTACCGGCTTCTGGTCGTAAGACTGATGTGTAGCGCTTAAGTTTCAGGTTGCATGACAGGCATTTCTTGTTGTTCTTAGTCAGTCGACAGGCTAGTTCTAAGATGGGTTCAATCCATTCGCCGAGATACTCGAGTCCTTCTATGTTTCCCTGCTCTAGTAACATCTCTCTGTTTGCTTCTCCGATGTTGGTGAAGAATTCTGTTTTCTCCAGCGACACTTGAAGACCCACTTTGGCAGCCTGTTTTCAGAGGCAATTTACATGAATTGTTGCCATCTCAGGAGAATCAGCAAACAGTGCCATGTCATCTGCTAAGGCCAGGCAAACTACAACCAGTTCATCGTTCTTACGTCCCAGATAGATATCACTCTGAGCACCCAAATTGATCAGTTTCTTGCCCAATTCTCTCATAACCTTTCCAAGGACACAGTTGAAGAGAAGTGGGGAAAGTCATCTCCTTGTCTCACTCCAGTTTTTATTTCGAAGTTTTCTGGAATCGCGCCTCTAAATAAAATCCTTGGAATGGGTGTTGGTCAAAGTTTCTAGGATGAGTCTGCGGGACTTTTCTTGTCTAGCCCTAGTTCCTGGAGTACTTTGTTAAGCGTTTCTACATTAATGGAATCGTAGGCCTTCCTAAAATCAACAAGTTGATGACCACCTTGCGGTTTCTCATCTTGGAGTATGCAAGTACAGTTTTAAGATTGAGGATCTGTTCAACACAGGATCGGGTCTTCCTGAACCCCCCCTGGTAATCTCCAAGTTGAGTATCCAGCTGATTTTCTGCCCTTGTTTTTAACGCCTTCGAGAGAATCTTGTATGTAACCGGGACGAGAGAAATTCCAGGGTAGTTGCTTAGATCAGTAAAATCTTTTTTGTGAAGCGGATGGATCAGAGCAGATTTACAATCGGGTGGTAATTTCTCTGTTTCCCAGATATCCTGGATGATCTCGGTTAGCTTGCGCAAGGCATTGTTTCCAGCACCTTTCCACAGTTCAGCAACGATAGAGTCATCGTCTATTAGTTTATTATTTGACGTCTGCGTAGTTTATGATTTGATGTGTTCTATTCAGTCCCGGATTGGTCGTAGGGCAAATCGGGCCAATGGGCCGGTAAGGTCGATTGGCGGTCGTATTTTTTTGCTATTAAAAAAAAACAGCAAATTTCCTAAGTTCATTCAGTTTTAAAGTCTATTGCCATAACAAGGGGTAATTCGACCGATGGGCCAGTATAATGAATGGGCTTTCTTCATTTCTTTCTAAAGAATCTCCAGAGATGTTCATGTATCGTGCTATGTACATGTATTGAATTTAGTGTTAGGAGATACTATTATAGGTATTATTCTGAGTACTTCATTTGTTAACTTACTAAAGGATGTGGCTGTAATTCTTCAGAAATCTTACTAACGTATGGATGTCTGGGAACAAACTAAAGAATACGGAAATACTAAAGGCTCTAAACTATTGGAGAAACACCTTGGTGGTATGAAGAAAAGTTTTAAGAATATGTTTGGTTAATATTCAAACTTGGATTCGGCTTCATATGTAACCTTGATAATAACTTTAGCCAAAATACGTGTGAAAACGAAATACTTGGAATCATTGTGTAAATACGAAACTGTGATCACAGCCAAAACCTATTTAAGAAAATTTGAAGATACTACACCTTTCTAGATATATTAAAAGCTTATCATAAGGTGTCAGTATCTTGTTCAGAACTGACAAAAATAGTTTATATAGAAATATTAGTAAAAAATAGAAATTTTGATGCAGTGCAGAAAGCTACAGATGATTTTGTTTCTTGGGCCAATGAAGATCTTAACAATAAAATTTCCGAAAAAGACGAAAATTGATGCCAGGTATGGTGGCACAGCATGAAGTAATCTCTAATGTACTCTATGCATACAAGGTCAATGATAACAATATATAAAAATATTTTCGACACAGTTACTCAAAGCATGGGATTTCTCACAAATGGACAACAGTATGCAAAATTTACAGACTAAATTGAAAAATTTTCCATTGGATTGGGATAAAATTAAAACAACTGAATTAGAAGATCATAAAATATTCATGGAAGAGAATGGAGGTGAAGGTAAAGATGAAATGCCTTTACAAATAAAAAAAAACAAGTAGAAAAAAGATTTGTACCATGTATGACACGCCATAGATTTTGCATCTATGGCGTGTCATACATGGTACAAATCTTTTTTCTAACTGTGCCATTTGCTGCTTTAAAATTTTGCAAAGATACAATCTATTGGCCAATGCCTACTATTTAATTGAACTAAACTTTGCGGTCAAATTTCTACTAACGTTTTCATTGAGTCAAGTTGCTTGTGAAAGATCCTTTACTACCCTAAAAATTATCAAAAACTGCATGAGGAGTACCTTGTCCACTGATAATTTAATTTCTTTCATAATAATGGTTGTAGAAAAAGTCCTACTGATGAATCTAGATAGCGACAACATAATTGATAAAGTAGCCGAGACCAGTGAGCTTCTTCTGAATTCAATGACTAACTAACTATTAAATTGTTAAAATTGAAAATATATACATATGATTCAAAATTTTACATTAGTAGTTTTCCTTTCTCTTGAGAGTGGGGGGCCTACCGTCTCTAAAATGCCCGGACCGGTTTCGGGTCCCAGTCCGAGCCTGGTTCTATTTATTACTTATGGTAGGTCGTTGATATAGAGAGACTGTTCTCGGTCCTAATACACTGCCCTATGAGATAACAATATTTACCACTCTAGAGTTTGATTTTTTTTTTACTTTATTGAGGTAATTTCGGTTAGCTGTCTTCTGTTGTAGAGGTATAATTTAATATGATCAGTCCAGTATAATCAGTATGATTTAATATGATAGTATGATTTAATATGGTATCATATGCCTTTGACAGGTCTAATAAAATACCACTAGGGATATTTGGATGGGTATCCGGTACGTTCACCTCATTCGTTTCGTCGCGGAATTTCACCATAGGAACTTTCACCACAGGAACGTTCTCTGTTTCTCCTATGCGAAGTTTCAACGCCCACGTTTCACCGTTCGGCAATTTAAACTCATCCAAAACTAAAGAAAAATATAAGAAAACAAAGTTCCTACGGTGAAAATTCCGCGGTGAAACGAATATGGTAAAAGTTCACTAAACCTATTTGATGTTCCAAGTTTATATGAATATCTTTTATAAAGTTGAAACATGCTGTTTCCACTGATCTTCCCTTTATAAAGTCATAGGTAATTCTATTAATTATTAACATCTCAAATACTTTGGAGAATGATGTTTGTAGATTTATTGGTCTGTAATTGTTGAGATTGTTCTTCTCCCCGCTTTTATATATGGGCCGGATCATTGATACCTTCATTTGGTTGGGGTATATCATATGGTTAGGGCGACCCAAAATTGGGTCGTGAAACATATTTCTTAAACGTAAACCAGGAAAGTTTTTTCCCTAATTATTATTTTTTTGGATTATTTATTAAATTTTCCTTTGATCGCAAAATAGCATTATTTATCTTTAACTTGAAAATAACCTTCAACAGTCGATCCTCGAGTCGTGTAAAGTGTGTAGATTTATAAAACTTCATGTTATGTTACATAATATTTTCACAACAATTAGTGGTAAAAAGATAGTGACTTTTTCAATTCACAGTTTTCTTATCTTTTTTATTGTTTATCTTATTATCTTATTGTTTATATTTAAAAATGTCTTATTCAAAAATGAGTAGCTAGATATAGACACGTAGAGATTTTGATCTAAAAGACATATTCGCGTGGACTATTTTTTCGAAAAAGGTAGTAGACTAAAGTGACCACACGTCCCGATTTTGGCGGGACAGTCCCGCTTTTTGGAAAACAGTCCCGCGTCCCGCCGATTTTTAAAAATGTCCCGCCTTTTAGAAAATATCTGCATTTCTTATTTTAAATGTACTGTGATATATAATATAGATTTTTCCACATATTCCCACAAAATCTCCTTTTCTTAGTGTCACCCAATGAAATTTTGTAATATCCTCGAATTAAACTGTAAATTCTTCAAGATATTCCAAGCAGTTATTATAAAAATTTCTGACTTCTTTCGGAAAATCCGGTCGTTTAATGGCACCTTGTTCTGAAATTTTCATTGGGTGACATTAAAAAAGGAGATTTTATGGGAATATGTGGAAAAATCTTTTGAATATATGAGTAACTATTTTCCAAAAAATAATATTTGGCAAAATATTCTTTTTTGATGAGGCATTATTGGTAAAAAGATACGTAACTGAAAAAATTAAATGTTGATTGTCTGCAAATGTGGAAACCGACGCCGACAAATGCAGGATCAAATGCAGCAACAAATTGTTTTTTCTAGTATCAATAAAATATGGACAACTGAAAAAAAAAACAGTTGAACATTATACTTTTAAATCTATATTAAGTGTAGAAAATAATTTGACCAATTCATGTGAGAAATTTCATATTTTAATAAATGTATTCTCTCGGATCAAAAATTTGACCTGAAAGAAAATCATTTTTTTTTAAATAAAACTTTTAAATTAATTAAAAATCATAATGTTCAAATTATTGTTTTTTACAAATATTTTTATAGTTACCAATAACTAATAATAAATACATTTTTGTATATTTATAGACAAGTAAGTATATGAATGTATACACTAATAGTAATTTATGATACAAGTGTGTGAAGAAGGGCTTTCGTGCATGAGTTTCGAAGTTAATAATAAAGTTAAAAAATTATTTTCACTACGTCTATGTGTTTTGTTTCGTGACGCAAGTTGTTGTCATAGTAACAACAAACGAACTTTGTAACAACAAAATAAATCGTTTATTAATGAAACTCAATTTGATTTACATTGGACTTTTACGCACGATTTGGTTACTTTTACACACCATTATAATAATGGCATCTTTCACATACAATAATGTATTAATGTGTTCATTTTTGGTGTGTGAGTAGAATAGTAGTAAAATATATATTTTTTAATTATTGGTCTGCTTTCATAACTAAATTATAATTCTCATTTCATCCCATTTGTCCCGCTTAGTCTCAATGCAAATGTGGTCACTTTATAGTAGACGTTAAAACGACTTGAGCAGATTATCTCATTTTTGTCAATTTTTGACTTGGTCACTTTTGGCAGTACACCCACGAAAGTTGGTGAAGTTAAAGGTAATGAAAATACATATATACATATTCCTCAAAATTGGGTCGCGGCTTAAAAGGTTATATAAAATAACCACTTTTCTAGAGCATTAGTTAGAGCATTTAATATATGTTCCAGAGGGCTTTTATATTATTTCCAACATGTTTTATAATGACCATCGAGATTCCATCGTATCCTGTACTTTTCTTGTTACTTGATACCAATTTCGTCTGCCGTAAAAGGAATAAGGAACATTGTTTTTGGGTTTTGGGGTATGTTAACTTAAACTTTTTAGAATTCAGAATTGAATTTGTGAGGTTCTCGTCATTTTTATCCTTGATATTAGCTACTTTTCTCACCTCTTTCCATATTGCTTTTATTGTATTATCACTTTCTTCTGTTATTTTTCCGCAATGCTTCCCTATTTCTTCTTTTAATGTGCATATGTACTTTCTGTATATCTTATTGTATTGTTTTTTTTAAGTTGTTATCGAATTGGGCTAAAGTTTGTAGCAATTCCAATTGTGTTTTTATTTCTTTTATCCTCTCTGTAGTCAAATATTCGCTTGTTGTTTTGTTTGCCGTGTGTTGACTTTTTCGGAAAGTTTTCCTTGAAGGCGAAGATAAATGTTTCCATAAATGCATTCCATTGCTTATCCACGTCCACGTATTCTTGTTTGCTTAGTCTTAACCATTTAATCTTGCTCTTGCTAATCTAGTCTAACCTCTCTAATGTTATCTTTTTAATTTTGTTTGTCTATTCCTGCCTGTATGGAGGCCATGGCGGCCTAGTAGTCAAGGTGTCGGATTACTAACGTATTCTTGTCTGCTTAGTCTTAACCATTTAATCTTGCTCTTGCAAATCTAGTCTAACTTGTCTAATGTTATCGTTTGTCTATTCCTACCTGTATGGAGGCCGTGGTGACCTAGTAGTCAAGATGTCGGATTACTAAGTATTCTTGTTTGCTTAGTCTTAAACATTTAATCTCGCTCTTGCTTAACTAGTCTAACGTGTCTAATGTTATCTTTCTAATTTTTTCGGTCTATTTCTGCCTGTATGGAGGCCATGGCGGCATAGTAGTCAAGGTGTGGGATTACTAACGTATTCTTGTTTGCTCAGTCTTAAACATTTAATTTTGCTCTTGCCAATCTAGTCTAGCCTGTCTAATGATCTTTGTAATTTTGTCGGTCTATAACCGCCTGTATTGAGGCCTTGGCGGCCTAGTAGTCAAGGTGCCGGATTACTAACGTATTTTTGTTTGCTTAGTCTCAACCATTTAATCTTGCTTTTGCTAATCTAGACTAACCAGTCTAATACTATCTTTCTAATTTTGTCGGTCTTTTCCTGCCTGTATGGAGGCCTTGGCGGCCTAGTAGTCTCGGTACCGGATTACTAACGTATTTTTGTTTGCTTAGTTTCAACCAATTAATCTTGCTTTTGCTAATCTAGTATAACCTGTCTAATGTTATCTTTCTAATTTTGTCTGTCTATTCCTGCCTCTATGGAGGCGGTGGTCTAATTTCGTCGGTCTATTCCTGCCTCCATGGAGGCCATGGTGGCCTTGTAATCAAGGTGCCGGATTACTAACGTATTATTGTTTGCTTAGTCTCAACTATTTAATCTTGCTCTTGCCAATCTAGTCTAACCTGTCTAATGTTATCTTTCTAATTTCGTCGGTCTATGCCTACCTCTATGGAGGCGGTGATCTACTAGTCAATGTGTCAAATTATTAAGCCCAGGTTCAAATCCCGGGGGCACGATTATGGAAATAAGCCACCGTCTCCTGTGCATGGCTCTGACAAGGCTGTCACAGCAATCTGCCAAGAAAAAAAACTCCACTAAAATAGTGGCTCGACATTATATTTGTGTCTAAAATCTAGACACCAAGCACAATAGGCAGGGGAGGAGGTCACAGGTCACTAGGAGTGTCTACCACCACAAGAAGATTCCTGTCTGTTTGGTCTTATCGGTCTAATATTGTATGTTATGTATGTTATATGACAAGATTCCACTTGTCTGTCTAGACTTAACTGTCTCATTAAATCTGCATAGTCCTGTTAGTCTAGTCTTGTCTGTCTAGACTACCTTATCTTTTTGCATAGTCTTGCGTGCCTTGTCATGTTTGCCTAACCTAGTCTGTCTAGTCCTGTCTACCTAGTCCTGTCTATCTAGTCTTGTCTGACTAGTCCTGTCTGTCTAGTCTTTTCTGCCTAGCCTTGTTTGCCTAGTCGTCCCCGGTAGTGCAGTTGACAACAACCAGCCTTTAATACGCCTTCAATACACAGAGGCCTTCAATACGCAGACCCGGGTTCGAATCCTGGTCGAGGGACAACTAGGCGACAACTAGGGCGGTTTTCACTAACCGTTCGGGCTGCCCACCATGAATGAATGCAAAATATGCGATCCCGGGGTTGTGCATACTAAAAGCCAAAGTGGATTAAGGAGTTTAGCCTTGTCTGCCTAGTCTTGTCTCTCTATTGTTGTTAGCCTTGTCTAGTATCTATATAATCTTACCTTTTTAGTCTTGTCTACCTAGACAGACAAGTGTTTTGAATATTTAAATGTCTTATTATGTCTTTCTAGTCTTGTCTGATGCGTCCTCTCTGTCTAGTCTTGATTCTTTATAATAACTTAAAAGGTCCTGAAACTTATTATAACATATATATATATATATATATATATATATATATATATATATATATATATATATATATATATATATATATATATATATATATATATATATATGTGTGTGTGTGTGTGTGTAGCTGTAAAATTGGTCCAATTCCGGAAGACCGGCAGCCAAATGTCCCGATTTTAACTAAAACCTAACTTTAACTTTAACCTAACCCTTCAACAGATGCTTAGATAATTAAAAAAATCAAGAGTCTTATTCTTATCTTGACTCTTAACCGAGACTTAACAAAAACTGAGACAATATATTTGTTTAAATTATTGGATACTAAATAATCAGATTAGAAATGAATAAAATATTTTTACGATCTATAGATGACATAACTCGTGTAAAATTAATAGATAATTTGTTAATTTATATGCGCAATCATCTTTTCAGCAATTACATTTGCTTCTGTTACATAACAAACAAACTATGTTGTAAATGACGGAGCGGCTTAATTGAATGGTTCTGTAATGGTTAAATTATCTTTTCTTTCGACTGGCCACTCCGCTTAATTTGGACCATCAAAAAATATAAAATTAGAATAATTAAAATAGCCCGAAAAATTTCTCCCAAATTTCTTTTATTTCTTTTATTTGTTTCTTATTACCTCAATTTTGGGTTTATATAAATATAAACTAGACTTTATTTAAATAAAGTAATCCAATTCACAAATTCTATTGCAAAATATTTCCATATAAAGAAAAAAAGAAGAATAATCAAATTGTTATTGGACGATAGCCTTTTTTTAGAATAATCTATTTAAATTATCAAGAATATTATTCGTAAAATATATATGCAAGAGAGGCAACTAGTATAACATCAAACTATTTGTTACATAACGCTTATAAACAAAATGCACAAAACAAAAATCCAGATAATATTTGAATGAATAACCTATATCAATAATTTGAATTATCTCTTGATGTCATCACATCCGATATTTACTGTATGCTTGATTATATCTAGAAATGTTATCTATAAATATATCATAGATAATATTCACCGCATTATCAAAATTTGAATCGTTAATTTATATTATTTATAGCATCTATACATTCTGTATATAACCTAAACATTTTAACTAAAAAAATAATTATTAATATTATCTACATTATCCATTTTGTTTTTATTTATTATAGATAAAGATTTTTTATAAAATCATAAATTCAATGTTAAATCAAATTATAACAGATTATTTTGTTTTTAAAGTATTGGTTATCTATATTGCGTGTTTCTTGCTGCATGAGACAACATAATCTATATTTAAAGTTTAAGCAATGGTATTAGTCATTTAATGCGCTTAGTAATTATCTATTAATGTATCTTGAAGAATGTATTTAAAGAAAAGAAAACTACAGTTTTTAACTATATCTATATAATGTATCTATAAATTAGTTTCTAACTTCTGTAAAACTATCAAGTGAAACTAAATATCGTGAAGAATTAAAAAAAACACAGACATCTTAAATTACAAATGGAAAGTCTCACAGAAAAACGTCAATAGTCTGTCGGTCTGTCTTTAAAATAATTTGTCTATATATAGCAACATCTAATTATACCTAACAAATGTACTTAAGATTTAAGCTTTCTTTGAGCTTAAATGTATCCGTAGTTATGAAATCATCAACGTGTCTCTCTGTCTGTCTGTGGAAATCGATCGCAGTTCTGCATCGTAATAGATAGGGAGACGGTTTGTCTGTCGTAGTTACACAACACATTTTTTGTATCTATACAAGTTCGAAATATCTATATTTTATATAAAGATGATGCAGGATATAGAATACAGTTAAATTGATGAATTTTAAATATTCTGATAGTTTTTTTAGAATTGCTATAATGTTCTGCTTTATCTATAAATAGATACTGAATTTTTGTTAACTGCAATAAATAAATTTTACAAGATATCTGTATCTAACACCTCTATCTGTATCTGTACATATCACGCAAAATTCTAATTGAATATATTCTGTATCTATTTAGAAACTATCGTCTCAAATCTAAATATCTATATTAAATTGCTAAAACTACATTTTATCTAAAATAAATTTACTTAGGATTCTATTTAAAATTTTCAAACATTAAATTAAAAACTACGCAGAAATATTGTTTTAATACTGAAATATTTAGAAAAAGATTTAAAATATTTTTTTCAAATATTAAAACATTTTCACTAAAATTAAAATACCTTAAACAATTTTTAGGTACCCTAAAATATTTTCTGTAATATTAAAATATTTAAAAAAAATTCTAAAATGTTTTAAAAATCTTTTAAATACCCTAAAAGATATTTTTTAACTTTAATCTTTTTTATTATTCTTTAAACATTATTTTGAAATAATTTTTTTCAATTAAAATTTCTTTTAAGAATAAAGTGTAAATAAATAAATATTAAAAAAGAGACATTTTAGGGTCTCTTTTTTAATATTTATTTATTTATTTCATTTAAAATATTTTGGCAAAATAATAATAGCTAGGATCCTAGATATCTATTATCTATAGTAAACTGTTATAAATTTTAATATTTATATTATTTATTTTTATTGAGTTTTCAAGTGTAATATGACTTCTTTCTGTTTGTAATATCTCTAACTAAACATTAAATAACAATTTCCTAGATAACTATTATCTAATTCACGATGTGAATATTGAATCGTGATCTAAGACACACGATTCTCCATAAAAATATCTATAATTCCAATTTGATCGATGAATGGATATACAGGGTGTTTCAGAAATGTCTGGCAGAAATTCTCGGGCGTGTTCTAGAGCCCAAAATAAGAAAAAAGTCCCTATAGAGATGTGTCCGAAAACGCTTCCTAACTGAAATACAGCCCTTAAAAGGGGGTGGCTTCACACAATATTTTTGCTAATATCTCAGACGTAACTAATAATAATTCAAATTTTGTGTGTCCTCGTTACTGGTGCCGAACTACCAATTGTGCATATTTTCGTCTTGATAGCCCACCAGTTGCATACATACAGGGAACAACCTTTGTATTTTTGAAAATATTTTTTCCATCTGCACATTTAGCAAATGCTTGACTAGATGAAATTGTTCGCATCAAAAACTACACTGAAAAGGTACTCTTTGTTTCTGTAGCTCAATATAACAGTTTTCGAGAAAAAAATTAAAACGTATTTTTGAATTTATTGGAATGATATTGTGATAAAAACAAAGAAATCTTTACTATTTCTTTACTTCAAATTTTCCTATTTTTTTAGTACAGGTGCAAATTTTAATGTAATGATAAGAAACTAATGTTTTGTGTAGCTTTAAAATTTGACATTTTGTGTCAGTCTGTCCGAGAGAAACTGTTTTCTGTAATTTTGCAATGCTTGCTTTTACTAATGCTGAGTATACAGACATGCTTCTCATGTTTGGTCTGGCTGAGGAAAACGCAATTAAAGCAAGGCGACTTTACCAAGAACGGTGCCCTGATAGGAAAATATCCCTTAGAAAAATGTTTGAGGCCGTCGGTAAGCGTTTGAAGGAACACGGTCGATTGGAACCAATTGCGTTTGGCGAATAAATAGCTCTTCAACATCAGGATTAACCTGATGTTGAAGAGCAGATGCTAGAGATTGTTGAAGCAAATTTAGCGACAATTATTCGAAAAGTTGCTGCTTCTATAAGAGTACCCCATTACGAAAGTTTGGCGGGTTCTCCACGAACAGCGTTTTCAGCAGTACAGCAGATTATCCTAATCAACAAAAATTTAGTCGATGGTTGCTACTTACTTTGTTGGGCCCAAGATCTTTGGTTTGCGAGTCGGGTGCTCTTCATAGATGAAGCAACCTTTGCACAAGATGGAATTATGAATTCCCATAACATGCACTGCTGGGCGGACGAAAATCATCATACTGTTATGGTGAGAGCTCATCAGCAACTATTCTCCATTAATGTCTGGTGTGGTATTGTTGACGATGTATTAATCGGTCCCCATATCCTGCCAGAGCGGGTTACCGCAAAAGTTTATCGACATTTTTTAACAGCAATTTTGTCAGGATTGCTGGAAGTGCCTCTTTTGACTAGACGCCAAATGTGGTTCATGCACGGTGGTGCACCTGCAAATTTTAGCGCGTTATCGAGAGCTCACCTACATAACGCCTAACCATTAAGGTGGAAAGCGGCCGTCCATTTGCTTAGCCAGCAAGGGCACCGGACATGAACCTACTACTACTTTTTTGGGCCGGCTTAAAAAACTTAGTCTATGAAACGGAAGTGGTGGATCTCGCAGAGCTGCTGCGTCGTGTGAAAAATGTATGTGCAACCATTCAGGCCACCGCAGGAATTTTTGAACGTGTTCGAAGATCTTTACTGCGACGTCCTGTAGCTTGTGTTGGGGTTAAGGGACGGCAATTTGCACTATTTTGAATTAACTATTATGTTTATGTACAAATTCAAAACCGAAATAAAGATGTGTTTGTTTTCTTTGACTGGATTTTTAATTTTTTTTTATCATATTCTCAAAAATACATACATTTTCATTTTTTTCTCGAAAACTGTTATCTTGAGCGACCGAAACAGAGAGTACCTTTTCAGGGTAGTTTTTGATGGCGAACAATTTCATCTAGACAAGCATTTGCTAAATGTGCGGAGGGACAAAATACTTGCGAAAATATAAAGGTCCTTCCTGACTAATAAGCACAAACGGTAGTTTGTGCTTATACGGTGCGGGTATACGGGTGCTAAGCGGCACCCGTATCAAGTAGAAGTTAAAAAGTATGGACAAAGAAGAGTTGGGAAAGTTAATGGATGAAGAGGTGAATCTTAAGCCGCTACAAGATGAGGAAGATGTTGAGGGAAAATGGAACAGAATTAAAATGGGAGTAAAAAAACAGCTGAACAGAAGATTGGTTATAAGCTTATAAGAAAGGAACAAGATCAAAAAAGCGTTGAATAAATCAGGTAATGATAGCAAATATAGGGAGAGAAGAAGGCACAAAAACATCTGTACAGACGAAGGAAGAAGAACATATCGAAAGCTAAACACGGAGTTAAGAAAAGAAACTGATGAAGCTGAGAAAAATAGCTGGACCACCTTTGTAATGAAATGGAAGAACTGGAAAGATTAACACCAATTTTTTAACCGCCGCGTATTTTCCAAAACTTATGATGTCGGATATTGCCTACCATCAACCTTCGATAGTGTAATACTCAGGCAGATTACGAAACATTTTATTTTTCATATTCTATGATCACCAAAAACTCGAACAAAGCAAAACTAAGAATTTACCAGCGGGTGCGCTTTAGAAAGATTACGACAGAATATTATTCTCCCGAGAATCGGTAATCCAAAAAGAGGATCACCCACAAGGTGCTATATATTATGGAAAACAATTAAAAATTACTGACTTTTTCAAAAAATAATAGTAGTAATATATTAATTAAAATTATTTTGAATTAAATATAATTATATAACATCATATTATTAATGTTTGTAAATATATATATATATATATATATATATATATATATATATATATATATATATATATATATAAACTTAATAAAGACGGAACAAAGCTTGAATATATAAATATACTCAACCTTTCCGGAACTCTATAATACTAATGAGTCTTTTTAGGACTACCAAAAACAAATCTCTTATGAAATTTGTCAGTTATTCTATAGCTTTCAGTCCACCTTCGTGGCACTCAACAAAAACCATAAAAATAACATTGAGTTTTAAGATCATGTCTTTCCGATACCTTGAGTGGATAGCCATCTGTGGACGCGTTTCGAGATCTATCTCTCATCAGCACAGCTATGCTTCCATGAACAATATTTTGTAAATCACTCACTTGAAAACCCATGTGGTGTTTGGGTTAGATGTTTTTAATGTTGACATTTTGTGAGAGAGACATGAACTTAGCAGGTTATTGATATAAATGATAAATTTTGAATTGGTAAAACCAAACAACATTATAGATAATCCAAGTTTTACCAATTCAAAATTTATCATTTATATCAATAACCTGCTAAGTTCATGTCTCTCTCACAAAATGTCAAAATTAAAAACATCTAACCCAAACACCACATGGGTTTTCAAGTGAGTGATTTACAAAATATTGTTCATGGAAGCATAGCTGTGCTGATGAGAGATAGATCTCGAAACGCGTCCACAGATGGCTATCCACTCAAGGTATCGGAAAGACATGATCTTAAAACTCAATGTTATTTTTATGGTTTTTGTTGAGTGCCACGAAGGTGGACTGAAAGCTATAGAATAACTGACAAATTTCATAAGAGATTTGTTTTTGGTAGTCCTAAAAAGACTCATTAGTATTATAGAGTTCCGGAAAGGTTGAGTATATTTATATATTCAAGCTTTGTTCCGTCTTTATTAAGTTTATCTGATTATCTATAATGTTGTATGGTTTTACCAATTCAAAATTTATCATTTATATCAATAACCTGCTAAGTTCATGTCTCTCTCACAAAATGTCAAAATTAAAAACATCTAACCCAAACACCACATGGGTTTTCAAGTGAGTGATTTACAAAATATTGTTCATGGAAGCATAGCTGTGCTGATGAGAGATAGATCTCGAAACGCGTCCACAGATGGCTATCCACTCAAGGTATCGGAAAGACATGATCTTAAAACTCAATGTTATTTTTATGGTTTTTGTTGAGTGCCACGAAGGTGGACTGAAAGCTATAGAATAACTGACAAATTTCATAAGAGATTTGTTTTTGGTAGTCCTAAAAAGACTCATTAGTATTATAAAGTTCCGGAAAGGTTGAGTATATTTATATATTCAAGCTTTGTTCCGTCTTTATTCAGTTTATCTGATTATCTATAATGTTGTATGGTTATACCAATTCAAAATTTATCATTTATATCAATAACCTGCTAAGTTCATGTCTCTCTCACAAAATGTCAAAATTAAAAACATCTAACCCAAACACCACATGGGTTTTCAAGTGAGTGATTTACAAAATATTGTTCATGGAAGCATAGCTGTGCTGATGAGAGATAGATCTCGAAACGCGTCCACAGATGGCTATCCACTCAAGGTATCGGAAAGACATGATCTTAAAACTCAATGTTATTTTTATGGTTTTTGTTGAGTGCCACGAAGGTGGACTGAAAGCTATAGAATAACTGACAAATTTCATAAGAGATTTGTTTTTGGTAGTCCTAAAAAGACTCATTAGTATTATAGAGTTCCGGAAAGGTTGAGTATATTTATATATTCAAGCTTTGTTCCGTCTTTATTAAGTTTATCTGATTATCTATAATGTTGTATGGTTTTACCGATTCAAAATTTATCATTTATATCAATAACCTGCTAAGTTCATGTCTCTCTCACAAAATGTCAAAATTAAAAACATCTAACCCAAACACCACATGGGTTTTCAAGTGAGTGATTTACAAAATATTGTTCATGGAAGCATAGCTGTGCTGATGAGAGATAGATCTCGAAACGCGTCCACAGGTGGCTATCCACTCAAGGTATCGGAAAGACATGATCTTAAAACTCAATGTTATTTTTATGGTTTTTGTTGAGTGCCACGAAGGTGGACTGAAAGCTATAGAATAACTGACAAATTTCATAAGAGATTTGTTTTTGGTAGTCCTAAAAAGACTCATTAGTATTATAGAGTTCCGGAAAGGTTGAGTATATTTATATATTCAAGCTTTGTTCCGTCTTTATTAAGTTTATCTGATTATCTATAATGTTGTATGGTTTTACCAATTCAAAATATATATATATATATATATATATATATATATATATATATATATATATATATATATATATATATATGGGTCTGGCTAAAAAAGTGAGCACAGAACCATTATGCAGTCTAGTAGGACATGCGGCGAAAATATTATTGCGAGTGTTAAATAGAAAGCTCGAGAGGATACTGGAAGAAAACGTGGCTGATGAGCAGTTCGGATTTAGAAGAGGAATGTGAACAGATATGCGATTGGATGTGTAAGAACGATAGGTGAAAGGTACATTAAAAAAAGGCAAAGATCTAAGTTAAGGTGGGAACCGGAAGGACAGAAGGTTGATAAGCCACTTCTATTTGTGACAGCAGGTACCTTTGAGAGTCGGTGGCAATCTTACGGATTGGTTTGATCTGGACCAGGGTGTGAGAAGGGGATGTCCTTTATCCAATACCTTGTTCAATATTTACGCAGAATCCAGTGTCAGGTGTCGGAATATTGGAAAGGTAATAAAGGCGTAAATATTGGAGGAAGGAGAGTTGTATCAGTGCGGTTTACTGAAGACACACTCCTGTTCGCAGAAAGTACAGTACATCTTAAGGTACTAGTCAAACAATTAGAAGATATGGAAGGGGAATACGGATTAGCGATAAATCAGAAAAAGACGAAGGTTATGAGGATCGGGGAAACCAAAGATATGCAAGTGATTGTGAAAGGTGAAATTCTGAAACAGGTTAAAAACTATAAATAGGTACAACTGTAACGAATGACTGGAGAAGCTGGGAATAAATGAAAACACGAACAGGAATGGCCAAAGAAGCTTTTATAAAGAAAAGTAGGATATTGTGTAGAAATCTCGATCTAAAACTAAGAAAAAGGATAGCAAAGATCTTTGTATGGAGTGTTACGTTGTACGCATGTGAGACATGGACAATTTTAAAGAAGGATAGGAAAAGGATAGAGGCTATGGAGAAGTGGATGTGGAGAAAAATGCTAGGTATAAAGTGGACAGACAAGATCAGAATTGAGCAGGTTCTGGAAAGAATAGGGGAAGGAAGATCTTTATATGAGACTATTTTGAAAAGAAAGAGATTGTGGCTTGGGCATGTGTTGAGAGGGAGTTGTTTGTTGAGAGAGGTAATCGAGGTAACTGTGGAGGGTGTAGAGGTAGAAGAAGAGTGAAAATGGTAGACGATCAGAAAGAAGAAAAAGGATACGTGGATATGAAGAGAAAGGCTATGGATAGAGTTGAGTGGAGGAGGCAGAATGGAACCTACGCATAGCAGAACACCAATGATGATGAACGAGTATACACAAATTTTAATCAATAGACCTTTTTACGGTTAGTTAAGCGCATGCGCGACCGCCAAGTTTGATAAGCGGGAATATGAAAGTTTCGGGCACATATTTTGTTAAACGTTAAAATGTTCGGGCACTTTTTGACGTATAACTTGGCAGAAATTGACATATGTGCACAAAAAAAATTGTAAAATAAACTATGAAAAGGTCTATTAACATTAGTTGCGTCTGAGATATTAGCAAAAATGCAGTGCGAGAGCACCCCCTCTTAAGGGCTGTACCTCAGAAAACGTTTTCGGACACATCTTTATAGCGACATCTTTTTCCTTTTTTGGGCTTTAGAACACACCCTACAATTTCTGTCGGACATTTATGAAACACCCTGTTTAACTATTATATATTTAGCTATCTATATAATATATTAACAATACGGTTTTTTGTATGTTTGTCTCGTTTTCAACTATGTCCGTTTCTACGTGAAGCATATCATCCCTCTCGTGTTTAAAAAACAAGTGTAGAATATTTTAAGTCACGATTTTTTTCTGGAAAATGTGATGTTATGTATCTATATATAACTAAATAATATCTATATTAATAAATTGATATAAAAGTACACAATCAAAAATATTAAAATCCTATCAAGATTTGAAATTAGCAATAATTTTGATTTGTGCACATTCACTATAGATTCTATTCGAAGTTAACTAGAAATACAATCGGGTCTATCTACAAAGAATAGGATTAGATTTAGGCCTCGAAATTATTATAAAACAATAATTTCAATTTTAGATATTCATATTTCTAACATGCATATCTATACTATATGTATGCTAGAATGTGAATTTATAGTCTCTCACTAAACCACATATTCAACTTTTTTTAATGGCTTTTAGTAGGGGAAAGTGGGGCGGATTCACACAAGGGGCACCTACATACACTGAGCATATTTGAAGTTAGACACGGGGCAAAAGAATGATGTTAGTGTTGGTGCATAGCTTTTATGTGTATACTGACTAGTGAAGTTTGGCATCAATCGCCGCGGAATGCGCTTGTGTGCAACACGGAATGTGTTTTTGCCTCGCCTAAGTAATTTCATAATCTTACTTTGGACGTATTTTGTGACTAGTTAAAGTTGTTTGGATTAATCACTGCTACGTAATATTAATCATAATATCATAGAGCTTTTGATTTGATTTGTAAATTATCCCACATGAAGACAGTTTTTTTTTTGCATATTTTTTTATTAATTACATGTGATGGGGTAGATTCATACACAAGTACAAGGGGCACATTCATACTGTATTAATATGCCTCTTATTCTTGTTTTTTCGCAATTTAATGAGACCTATCATTTTTTGTTACACAGTACGATCATGGTCAGAAATTATATGAAGAAGGGGTCGAGGAGTAGGGAGGTTAATGAAGAGGCAATATCGTCAGCTATGTCTGATGTTTTGGAACAAAAACTCTGTTTTCGGAAAACAGCAGCCAAATACGGACTTAATGCACAAACATAAAAGAGCCGAATAATTTTAATCCTTCTTTTATCTTCTTTCAAGTGTGTATTAACCTGCCCGTTCGTGTATGAATGTGTCCCTCCGGTTGTATGAATGTACCCCATTAGTGGGGTACATTCATATATTTTCCCATTTTTTTAAAGCATTATGTAAATTCGCGCACGTGGATTTTCAGTAATATTATGCTTCTACTACAGTATGAAATAGTTCAACTATCAATATACTGTAAATTGAAAGAGATATACGTAATACACAGCATTCCACAAAACGAAATATAAAAACTGTATGAAGCCGCCCCACTCTCCCTTATGTGCCATCCCGGTATTGCATATTTCGCATTCATTCAGGGTGGGCAGCCCGGACTGTTAGTGAAAACCGCCCCAGCTGTTGCCTTCCCGACCGGGAATCGAACGCGGGTCCACCGCTTGCCAACTGCTTAAATTTCTTTTATAATGTATTATCTATTATCGCATATAATTTAGTTATAGAAAATCTATATGGTTAAATAAATCTACATGATTCTGTAAAACTACTACATATTAATTATGTAACATTATGTAATTATAATATAATTATGTAAATGGTTTTATTCAGATAGATAAGATTTCTGTATATTCCATATACATTTACTAACAGAGAATTATTATGTTGCTGTTGATATAAATGATAAGAATTGAATTTTGAACAGAAATACTTATTGATTAAACATATTCTGTTATAAAATCAAAATTTTTAAATGAAAGTTTATAATAAAGATGTAAAGGATATAGTTAAATCTTAAAGTAACTTATTATTCAAACAGCTATTCCAAACAGTGTACTCTCTACTACTAGCGCTGTTTCTAAATATAACCGTGATGCGACGATAGAAAAACTTGCAAAGCTGAAATTGCAATTAAAAAATTTCTATTTAAATTCGTTAATGTAAATAAATTATAATAAAAGGTTACATAAACTAGGATAGCGCTATTGATCGCAATAACAGAAATTATTAATTTTAAGCCGGAGATTTAAACTGAGGATTTTGCGATTTACCATTGATTCCTCGTTAATTGAATCCAAGGATAAAACAGTAACATGGAAATAAACAATAGTGGGTTGTCCTTGTAATTTGGGCGCTCTATTTTTGTCATAAAGTTCTTGCCTAATAGGTAAAATATCTGTTAAAGAAAGACTAGTTTCTTCGAAAATAAACTCCTTATCAGAACTGTTACTGTAAAAGAATTGTTAGAAGTAAAAGGATAGAGGATTAAAACGCTACAAATTATATTGATCATATTATACTTTTTTGTATCCTATAAGCACATAATTAAATTATTTTTTAGGTACTTACAATTTATGATTACTCAATACATTTGAGATCGTAATACATAGGGCTATAAAAACGGAAAAGCGCATTTTAATTAATTTCATTTTCTTTGAAACAAAAAACTGAATTTCATTTGACAGACACAATTTCACTGTATGTCCCTTACTGAACAGCTAGACTAAACTATAGCTTATTTATATAATTCAATTAAGATTTAATAAGATTATTGTTAGTTACAGGTAAAACACAATCAGAGGACTGTATTAGCCCTGAACTAAAACCAAAAATAAAAAAATCTATAAAATAGCACAAAATATACTTATTTGTACAAAAATAAGAATTACATCTTTTATTGAGTCATTTATTTTTTTGGACACCACAATAATTTGACTTAGATTAAGTGAATCTAAAAAAATACTAGAAACCATCCCTAGCTGTTAACATTTTTAAATGAGATTACATCCTTAGAATAAATTATTTAAAAAAAATATATCACCGTTCTTTTTTAGCTGCCGAACAAAATAATAAAATAAACAAAGAGAAGACAAATCACAAAATAAATAAATAAACATGTTCTTTTAAGTACAAAAAAATTATCTACAGGGTTAATTACTTTATTGACTAGGATAATTTAAATCCCTGCTTCTGCTTTAGTACCCATTTGCAGTGTCCAAAAAACTTTTTTTAAACAATAGTTTTTTTTATATATATATATTATAATAACAGTATCACATAACAAGGGGTGTGGGGTTAGTTAACTAGAATACACTGGATAGAGTGAATCACATAAATTAATCTTTTTTTCAAAGATTTTGAAATTTTTAAATTTAAGATCGTGCAAAAATAAAATTTGTTAAAACAGTTCACTATATTTCATTTTGGCAAAAATTCTACCCTGAGTTTCTAGAAATAAAAATAGTTTTCACAAACTCATCACATTTAATTAATATCATCCAGTATATCTCAAAAGTCTTCGTTTCTTTAATAAAACCCCCAAAAAAATTAAACTAAAAAATATAGTTTTTTTTTAAGTATTACTACTAGTTGCCATTGTTACAAACATTTGTTGAAAATCGGCTAATTCTTGTCCTAACATTTCAATACCAGGTGTACTACGTCCAGCCTCTACTTGTACTCCATCCTTATTCGCAACAGGTTTTTTTTTATCTAACTCAGTACTATCTGGCCGACGAACTGCATTCTGTTTACTTGGAATTACTGGCTTATTAGGTGGAATTGGTGGGGGCACTCCTCTACCTACCACTGAACCCTTTTTTGGAGGAGTTTGGGGTGCTGTACTTTGCTGTGTATATGGAGCATGAAAAGCTGCTTTACTTGGCGTTATTCTTATTGTGGAAATCCCTTGCGACGCTTGGGGTTGAACTATTGTGGAAGCCTAAAACAAATATATTTAGTACAATTTTGTTAATAAATTTTATTTGACCAACGATACTAGATACTCTAGAAGCCAATCCACCAGAAGAAATTATATAATCATTCATTTTTTAAAGCAATAACATAAATAGAAAATGGAACAAAATATATTCAGTTATATTAACATATATACAAATTATAAAACTACCACAACCATTAAATATAATACTAAATATATTCCTATTTTCTTTTCAAAAAATTCCACCCTCATTCAATGTGTTTAAATATTATATTTAAAGCTATAAAAATTCTGAATGTTTTGGAAGTTTTTGCAACAAATGGACAAAATCTAATAGTAATTTACAAATTACAATACCAAAACCAGTTACTTTACATGTAGATTAGACATAAACAATTTATCTAATATTTAAAAAAATCCATTACTTCAGAAAAGTGTTACTAATAAATAAATCAACAAATTAATAAATACAGATTTTTACTATATTATTTTTAACTTGTCGATTATCCATGCTTTTCCTACAATTACAACGCTATTTGACTGTAAACTATTTGGAAAGATTAAAACAAATTTGTTCCATTTTTATCCGTTATTACAATAAAAAAATACCTGAGCCAAGCTGTTTTAAATTAATGAATGTTTAAATAATGTTTAGGAACCTTTACTGTAGGAGGAGCTGGAGCAATTGCTGTTTGTCGAAGAGCTTGCCCTGGGGTGACTGATTGAGCAATTCCTGTTGCTGTAAATAAAAGCAATGTTATTAAAACACAGACTTATGTTTATGGAGGGAAATTTACTTGGTCCTGAGACAGGAACACTTGAAACTGTGGCTGTAGGTTGTACAACTTTCGCTACACTACTAATGATAGGTGCAGCATCTCCTGGATCTCTAGGTCTTGCCCTTAAGGATTCGCATTCTGTTCTTAACTTCTGCATTTCCATTTCTAATTCCTGGCACCTCGCATCCTTATTCACTAATGCTGTTTTCAAGGCTTTTTTATCAGTTTCGAAAACATGTAATTGCTTTTCTAACTCGGCTTCCATTTGTAAAGACTTTTTACTTTCCTCTTCTAATCCCTCGGCCATACTGTCAATTCGAGACTTTTCCTCAGATAAAATCTAATTCAAAACAAAGAAATTATACAATATTTAAAAAAGATATTTAAAAATTACTTGAGCTAAATCTTCACTCCTTTTCCTTTCTTCAATATACTTTACAATAATCTTCTTCCTTTCTGCCAATAGTAAAAGTACTATTTGCTTCTGCCTGCCTCTCTCTTCATCTGCTAACTCTTGTTGCCGTTTCACTTCTTTTTCTAATTTTTTCCTAGCAGCCTTTTCTACATCGAGCTCCTGTCTTAATCTAGTCCGTTCCATTTCTAGTCCATAAGTAATATCATCACCTTGGGCAGTATCATGTTCATGTTTACATTTCTCTTCTTCTAATTCTTGGATCACTTTTTTATGTTTGCTTTCAGCATCCTTTAATATGTTTACCATATGTTGGTGTGCTCTACGTTGTTGTAAAGCCAACTGGAAATTACATTCAAATTTATCCAAAAATCATATAATATTAAAATTTAACAAACAGAAACATAAATTGCTCAAACGATTAATAAAAAATATTATATTATCAAAATTCTAATACAGTATAATCTCGGTAATTCGGCCGTTGGTTAATCGGACGACACGTCCAGTAATCCGGCGGTCTGGATACCGCTCGCGCTCTTCTCTCCCTCCACTATTCCTTATAATCCGGCGGTTGTCTCGTCCCATATGTGTCGGATTATCGAGATTATACTGTAATAACTTATTTAAATAATCAGTTATTCTGTTAAATTACATTTGTTTGTTATTACAAACAGAAAGTAAAATTAAAATACCTGCTCAAGAGCTTGTAATTGCTGTTCCGCTGCTTGAGTAATATCTCTTTCACTAATGGCTGGTTTTGCATTTGGTCCATCAACTATACAATCACGGAGAAGAGCAGTGTATGGGTCGGCCATAACGGCAGGCCTATACCTCCCCATATTAACTACCTGCTTAAGTTTTTCTGACTGAAAACCAATAATCAATCACTTTGTTCAGATGAATCTTATATAATCACCTTAAGGGCTGCGATAGCTATATCTCTGGCTTGTATTTCCCCTTCAAAATATGTAACTAGTTTAAGTAAATCTGTTTTTGTTAATTCCATCTTCGGATTCCTCTGCAAAAACAAAACAAATATTATAATTTGTTATAAATATAATTTGATTATATAGAAGAGAATAAGTAATTTAAAAAGGAGAACGCTATTATAGTCAAGTTTAGTATTATAGTTAAGTTGTAGTAATTGAGATTTTCCTTCTTGTATTGTTTCTGAAAATTGCTATGTAC
The DNA here is from genome assembly GCA_944588485.1 of Phosphuga atrata. Lineage (NCBI taxonomy): Eukaryota > Metazoa > Arthropoda > Insecta > Coleoptera > Silphidae > Phosphuga > Phosphuga atrata. The sequence goes on from CALYMW010000003.1 coordinate 76,755, forward strand.
AGAAAAACTGTATGAAAAATGTGATTACATCTTTAAAACCATATATGACATAGATAGGGGAGATATGGAAGGAGCCTCCAACTAGATTGCGAGTAGAGAGTGTTAATAGACTTTTTATAGTTGTGCGCATGTGTCAAATTCCGCTATATTATACGTCAAAAGTGCCCGAACTTTTTGACGTATAACTAAATATGTGCCCGAAACTTTCATATTCCCGCCTTTCAAACTAGGCGGATGCGCATGCGCTTAACTAACCGTGAAAAGGTCTATTAACGCAATCGGGCGTCCCCTGGAAACGGCAAGAGCCGGCTAATCTTTCCTGCACCGAAACACCAAGCGAACCATCGTTAATGGATCGGTTTTTATTCAAGCCAACGTTTATGACGACCTCAATTAACATTGAAGGACTTTCTAAGGATAAGGAAACCATTTTATATGACCTGAAAACCCACCAAGAGCGACCTCTTGGTAATCCAAGAAACCCACAGAGTCCCCACTGCACGGAGACCCAAGATCTCGGGAATGAGACTGCTCTTGGAAAGGCCCCATCAGTATGAAAGCGCCGTATTTGCAAGACCTGATCTTGAAATCCGATCTGCGGCATTCACGTCACACAACAACATTGAGATTCTCACAGTGGAGGTGAGGTTCTTCACAGCCACGTCAATATACAAACCGCCCATTGCAGCCTTCGAATTTCAAGAGGCTCTAACTTCCGGTCGCAAGACGGGAGTATTGTGCTGGGAGATTTCAACTGCCACAGCACAATATGGGGATATAGCCAGACCGATGAAAATGGAGCTGAACTGGAGAACTGGGCAGAGCACACGAACTTGCTCCTGATACACGACCCCAAGCTGGCTTCCTGTTTTAATAGCGGTCGCTGGAGAAGAGGCTATAACCCGGATAACATTATTGTCTCTGACAAACTTGTTCCCCTATCAACAAAACATGTATAATATCCACTCCCAAAAACACAGCACTGCCCCATTACATGCGTAATCTATGCAGAAGTGAGGCCTGAAAGTGTTCCCTTCAAAAGGCGATTTAATTTTTATTTAAGGCAAGATGGAACGCGCTTGCAGCTGACCTTGACCACGAGATCAACTCCCTGGAAGCAAAGCCCGAAAACTATGATGCTGTCACCGACATCGTGAAGAGACTATCAAGAAAACACATCCCAGTGGGGTGCAGAACCGAATACATACCAGTTCTTACTCCAGAATCCGCAGACCTGTTGAAGAGGTACCAAACCCCTTCTCTGAGGATACCATAAATTCGGGTGAAGATCTGATGCAAGCAATCTCTAGAGCATAGATTCCCAACCTGGGGTACATGTACCCCTGGTGGTACATTGCGTTGTTGCAAGGGGTACAATAGAAATTTCAAGAAATTTCTTATGAAGAGCGTAATTTTTTTGCGTAATTTCAAATAGCTTATTAATGTAGTGCACCCAAACATCAGACTTCTCTTCAGCACCAGTTTTATTACCAGTAATTTGTTGTAGTTATCGAATAGCATATTCGTGGTTTTTTCTTGTATATACCTGATGCCGCTTTTATCTTTTTGTGTAAGTTAAAATCATCGTGAAAGTTTTGGAGCCTTTCTATCTCCGAGCATTCTTGTTCAAGCCAGGTGTTTGTTGCTTGTCGAATTTTGGATCTTATGATTCTTTGCCAACTGTTGTACTTTGCACCATCTTTGTTGTTGTAGACTCGTCTTTCATACATTAATTCAAGGATTTCGTCAGTTATCCATTTAGTTTTAGGCTGATATCTTCTAGTAGGGAGTTCTTTAATGCGCTTCTTAAAATTTCGGCTGTTTGACTCCACAATTCCAGATGGCTTATGTTCTGACATTCAAGCTCGTTCAACTTGTTGTTTCATTGAAATATTTTGTTGAATATTTGGATTTTTCAGTTGTTCAAAATCATTTTTTTGTTTGGTTGGTGTTTCGCCTTCTGATGTAATATTAGTTCTGAGTTTCGCTTTCAGTGGGGTGTGATCTGAAGGCACGTCAGCTCATGGATATGTCCAAGCTCTGATTATTGCTGAAGCAAATCTTTTATTTATTAGTATGTAATCGATTTGGTTACGTACGATATGTTGTTGGTTGTCTTGTGGAGATTTACAGGTGTATAGTCTTCTGGGCGGGAGCCGGAACCAAGTATTGCTTATTTTGAAGATCTTTTCCTGGCAGAATTGTATTAATTTGTCTCCTCTTTCGTTTCTATCTCCTAGTCCAAACACACCAACTATTCCATCTATTTTATCAGATCCAACTTTTGCGTTAAAACCCCTTATAATCATGGTCAGTTCGTTCGATTTTGTGTGTTGTAATAATTTGTAGATTTGGGAATAAAATTCTTCGATTTCATTCTCACTCGATATGATGTTCATAGAGAAGGTTTTTGCCTTTATATTTAAGAGCATTGTTCTATCTGTGTTTGGTATAAAAGCGGTTATAGAATCAGCTATGTAGTTTGATACAATTATACCAACACCTCTTCTATGTCTATGAGTATCATTTCCTGAGTAATATACTGTGTGTAAAGCGATAAGGTTTCCTTTAGGAAAAACTTTTTTTAACAAAATAAGTTTTAGGAGAAAATCTTATTCTTCATAAAAAGTTTTGCTTGTATCGAAACCCCTCATAGTTAAAGAAAAATCGAGTAATCACTTAAGATAAGATCAAAAACATCGCCTATTTTATCAAAATTTAATGTTTAGTGATGAAGCAACGTTTTCGACAAATGGTACTGTTTCCTCACAAAATTGTAGATATTGGTCAAAGGATAATCCAAATTATAAAATTAACGCTAGGAATCAGCGATATCAAAAAGTCAATGTTTGGTGCGGAATGCTGTTTAACCTATTCCCTATTTTTTTATGGAAATTTAAATCAACATAATTACTTGGAAATGCTTCAGAATTTTTTATTGTCATTACTTGAGCAAGAGGAATTGCGACTCATCTACTTCCAACAAGATGGGTGTCCAGCTCATGGCACCTTGATTGTTAGAGAATTTTTAAATTTACATTTTCCTGGTTGATGGATTGGACGACATGGACCAATACATTGGCCAGCTTTCGGCTTAACTCCCATGGATTTCTTTCTTTGGGGTTACCTAAAGCAAAAAGTTTACAGGAAACCAATAGAAAACGATGTAAATTACCTAAAAATGCAGATTGAGGAGGTTGTTCGAGAAATTAATGTTGGAATGTTAAACAACATTTACAAACAATTTAGAAAAAGAGTTGAAGATTGCGCTGGATATGGAGGAGACTATGTGGAATGAGTGTACAATTAAAAATTAAATTACTGAATCAAAACAAATCTTTTTGTTGTTCAGAAAATAATAAGATAAATTTTTGAGTTTCGTGGCCATCCTTGTTTCCAAACAGAAAGTAATATTTAAAATCAACAACTCGACATAATTTTAAGTTTTTGATCATATCTTAAGTGATTACTGGATTTTTATTTGAATATAACGGGTTTCGATACAAGCAAAAGTTTTTATAAAGAATAAGATTTTCTCCTAAAACTCATATTAAAAAGTTTTCTCCGTAGGGAAACCTCATCACTTTACACACTGACTTCTCCAAAACCATAAAATTTCACTAGGTAGATTCGCTGCTCTAATGTTAACAGTGTTTTGAACTGTCAATAAATGTCACTTGTTAACGAGTATTACATGGGTAACGCGATACAAATGCAACGTTCGGACTTACAAGGGGACCATCAATACTGTAAATCACGGATTTTGATGCGTTTCAAATATGTTGTAGGGGTATATGCCCTGAGTACCAGGCTATCTGCTTTTCATCCAACGGGCGTTGGTTTTCGAGACAACGATTATGAAATTTTCCTGCCAGCTTTGTATACCCGTAACTTCATCTATTTTTTAACCAAGCGTGCGTAGCGCAGTGGTTAAGGTGTACGGCTTCCGCGGTAGAGGTACCGAGTTCAAGTCATGCCCGAGCGATATTTTTGTTCAATTTTGTTTTACAGATTATCAACAAATAGTGTAAATTATAGAATATTATTAAGGATTATTGAATTTTAGAAAAACCCTCATCAAAGCATTGAAAACATTTACCCTAATGTAAATAAACAATCGGCCGTAATTTTCGAATTTGCATTTATTATCGTGTGGTTAGCAAATACCATAAAATTGTCGGCTCCGCTGGGAGGGAACGGGGTTGAAATCAGTAAAAAAACATCGTATAGAACATAAACGGACTTAAAATAATTGGAGAAAGAAATTTTAACATTACCCGTGAAATACATGGAGCTGTAATATTTGAATAAACATAACAGAGATCGGGTGTAGGTAGCAACCGTGGTTGAAATATTTGAAACTTCAACCACGAACTACGAACGAAATGCATATTTAAAAAAATTGAAAATTCATTATTCCTTAATAATATTCTATAATTTACACTATTTGTTGATAATCTGTAAAACAAAATTGAACAAAAGTATCGCTCGGGCAGGACTTGAAATTCGGTACCTCTACCGTGGAAGCCGTACACCTTAACTACTACGCTACGCACGCTTGGTTGGCAAATAAATTAAGTTACGGGTATACAAAGGTGGTGGCTGAGGTGGTGAAAATTTCTCGAAAACCAAGGCCCGTTGGATGAAAAGCAGATAGCCTGGTACTCAGGGCATATACCCCTGCAACATATTTGAAACGCATCAAAATCCGTGATTTACAGTATTGATGGTCCCCTTGTTAGTCATATTTAAAATCAACAACTCGACATTATTTCAAGTTTTTGATCTTATCTTAAGTGATTACGCGATTTTTCTTTGACTATGAGGGGTTTCGGTTACAAGCAAAATTTTTTATGAACAATAAGATTTTCTCCTAAAACTTATAAGTTTTTCCTATAGAAAACCTCTTCTCTTTACACACTGTATAGTTTTTTTTTCTGATTGAAATTTACCTGAACCTGGCCAGAATGTTTCGCTTACTCCAAGAATGTCAATGTTCAATCTTTACATTTCTCTGATGGTGTTTGCGAGTTTACCTGCTTCAGTGGTTTCCCGTTGCCATCTGAGGGATTTAATTTTTTAGTTTCTGAGGGATTTTATAATTATAATTTATATATATATATATATATATATATATATATATATATATATATATATATATATATATATATATATATATATTTGTTTTTTTTTAGCCAAAACATATTAAAACTTTTTTTCCCTTACCTCTAAAAAAAGGGGAGGGGTACAGAATTTTTAGCAGATCATTTTTGGAGGTACAATTTTTCAAAAGATTGGGAACCAATGCTCTAGAGCAGGGGTCTCCAAACTACGGCCCGGGGGCCACAACAGGCCCGCGGACAGATTTTGTCCGGCCCGCGGAGGGCTAGCATACTTGAAAACTCCTTTTAGAGAACATATTTTTTATAGCAAATTAAATTTAGTTTACTGAAGTATTCTAATTTTATGTTGAATAATTATTAATATGACATCTACATTGATATGGTCATGGGCTAACTACTCATAACATTGTTGTAGGCTTATTGTTATTGTTTTAGTGATAAATTGGATAAAGAAACACAGAATTGTAATGAGTAAAGACATGTATAATATGCAGAAAATTTAACTTCAGTATATAATAACTAACAAATTATTGAAATGAATCCAACTAACATTTTATACATTTTAAATAAAAACATAACTTATAACAAGCATAATGACATATGAAATACTAATGAGATTTATGTAATTGAGATTTTCCACTGACAATAGTTTGTAGTTGTGGACTAATTTTACTTGTACCAATTATTAAAAGAGATTTAAGATGCTCATCAGTTAATTTAGATCTGTAAACATTTTTTGTGTACTTCATTTTGGAGAAGGTCTTCTCACACAAATAAGTAGTACCAAAAACAGAAAACAGCCCACGAGCAAATTTATGCAAATTATCAAATTGTGTCAGTGGAAGACTCTTATAAAATTCCAACAAAGATGAGTTTTGATATTTGTTCTTAATTATATCACTGCACTGTAGCTCAATCATTTCCATTTGAAGTTCCGGGGCTAGGGTTTCAATGTCAGTATCAAAAGGATTCTGAAAAATCTTAATTTGATTCGCAATGGCATCAAAGTCCGAGAAAGGAGTATCAAAATTTATTTTCAAAGCACTCAAAGTTTCGATTGCAAAATCGATAGGAAACTCAGTCTCAGTGGTGTGGCTGAATATTTCACATGTTTTAAAATGTGAAAAACATTTACTTCGTAGTTGTGATTGAAACAGTATCAATTTCTTCCGGAATGATTTGATATTAGTGTATAAATCAGGAAGATGCTGGTTTTCTCCTTGCAATCTCAAATTCAGTTCGTTCACATGTTTTGTCAAATCAACATAGAATGCTAACTTCCACAGCCATGCGTTGTTTTGTAATTCAGTAAGATGGCGATGCTTTTCATTCAAAAAAATTTCGATCACTGCTCGAAGTTCAAAAAAGCGCTGAAGGACTTTCCCACAACTAAGCCAACGTACGGCAGTATGATAAGGTAAGTCATTTTCTCCAATCTCTTCAATAAATTGTCGGAATTGTCGGTGATTCAGCCCAAAAGATCTGATAAAATTAACAGTTGATATGACTGGTTTCAGAACTTCAGACATATCCAAACATTTTCCGCACAAAGACTGTTGATGAATGATACAATGTAAGACTAATGGTTTTGAACCACCGTCATGAACTACAGCCTTTGACACAAGAGCGACCACTCCTTTATCTTTCCCACTCATGTTTTTGCCTCCATCAGTAACACATTTCAAGTTTTTCCATCGAAGGTTCTTTTGATTAATGGCCATTTCAACTCCTTTAAAAATATCTGTACCAGTAGTTGTGCCATGAATACTATACATATCAAGAAGTTCTTCATGCACTTCATAGCTTTTATCTACTGAATATAAATCAACACCTGAGCAGTATCTGGGACATCCGTTGACTCATCCAAGTCCAAAGAAAACCACTCAACATGTCCATTTTTGTCGAACAGTTGAGAGGATATATTTTCAGCGATGTTTTCTACCCTTCGAGCCACAGTGTTTGCTGACATACTGACAGTTTTTAATAAATTTACCTTTTCAGGGCACATTTCTTTGGCTACTGCAATTATGCATTCTTTGATCATTTCTCCATCGGTGAATGGTTTTCCACGTTTTGCAATTTCAAGAGCCACACGAAAGCTGGCACGAGTTGCAGCCTCTTGTTCAGTTTTGAGTTTTGTAAATGAAGATTGCTGCGATTTCAATCCGCGCTTCATAGCTTCGAATTTTTCTGTCCGCAAACTTCCTGTATATTTTGAGTAATTTTGAAAATGTTTTGTTTCATAATGACGTTTAATGTTATATTCCTTGAGAACGGCTATGCTTTCATTGCAAATCAAACATAGCGCCTTGTTACTGGACTCAATTACGAAATACTGAATGTTCCACTGATCTTTGAATTTTCTGCATTCACTATCAATTTTTCGCTTCTTTTCCATACTACTAAATCACACACAAAAGCAACAATTCAAATCAAAATACTGTTACAAAGATGTCTTAAACTTAAACACGCACAAACACGTTTTAAGGAGGTACGCACTATTTTATTTCACAACAGTGTCATAGGAACTGACTTGTGGTTGCGCCACTAGCCTTCTTATATATTCCAATTACTGCCATCTAGAAGTGAGTGGAAGACACCAGAACTTTCTCGAACCAACGAGATTATTATGTAGTGCTATTAGCGCCATCTGTTAGCGATAGAAGGTACTACCTATTTCCGCTTGTGTCCACCAGATGTCGTGTCACGTTACTCCTCATGGCTCGTACTCTACGACTAATCTAGAAATTACAGATAATGACAGGAAAATTAATAATATGCAGTGTTGCCGTTTTGCGGACTTTAGTCCGATTTGCAGCCTTTTTAAAACGTTGCGTACTTTTTCGGACTTTTTTTTTCATCAGTGGACTATTTCACTTTTTACCACCGGCAACAATGATAATATGGTTTTGGCCCTCGGAACTTACTGGAGTAATCAGTATGGCCCTAAGGCTGGAAAGTTTGGAGACCCCTGCTCTAGAGCAAACTCCGATAAGTGGTGAACGATGATGAAAGATCTTGATATGAAGCAGAACAGCCGACGTGCCTGGAAACTTATCATAAATCTTAGCAACGATCCCACAAGTGCTACTCCGAACCTGACACTGGTCACTCCAGACCAGATCGCATACCAACTGCTAATGAACGGAAAGACTGAATTAAAAACCGCCGTTAACAGCTTAAAAATAACAAGGCTGGAGGACTAGATGATCTAAGAACAGAACAAATAAAACATTTCTGAACTGCAACCATTGCATGGATCACGAACTTAATGAACTGCTGTGTAAGGAAGTTGCAAATCCCAAAAATGTGAAGGAAGGCTCGAGTAGTTGCTCTGTTGAAACCGGGAAAGGATCCTGCAGAACCTAAAAGCTTTCGAACTGTATCATTACTATGTCATCTCTTCAAGGTCTTCGAAAGATTGATACTGAATCGCATATCTGGTAAAGTAGACGAAAGCATAATACCAGAGCAAGCAGGGTTTAGACCGGGAAGGTTTTTTGCCCAAGCAAATTACCGTTGTAGCCTTTATAGACCTGACAGCGGCATATGATACTGTAAACCACCAAAATGCAGTGGAGTGAATTGTATCATCTTACCAAGGATATCGCTATCGCTATCGCCTAGCTAGACTATTGAAAACTCATGCTGCAGAACAAGCGCTTCTATGTTACACTGCAAGGAAGAAGGAGTCGATGGAGTGACCAGAGGAACGTCCTGCCACAGGGAAGTGTACTGGCTCCTAGGCCTTTCAAAGTATACACAAATGACCAACGAACCGACCAAGAGACACGTCGCTTCATCTATGCGGATGACAAAGCAATCGCCGCACAGGGGAACAGCTTCGAAGAAGTCGAGAATAAACTAACTACAGCCTTAGAAAATATGGCACATTATCACGACATAAACCAGTTGAAGCCGAACCCCATCAAAACCTAGGTATGAGCATTTCACCTGAGAAATAAGGACGCGCGCAAGAAGCTGCAAATCACTTGGAGAGAACAAGAACCCGAAACATGGGTGTAACACTGGACCGCACACCATCTTTCGAAAAACACTGCCAGAATACAAAGGCCAACGTTTATTCTAGGAACAATATCATCCGGAAGCTCACTGGCACAACATGACAGCCTGACGTGCTGCGTACGGCGGCCCTTGCTCTCTTTTTCTCCGCTGCCGAGTACGCGGCACCAGTGTGCTACAACTCGGTTCACGCAAGACATGTCGACGTGCCCTTAAACGAGACGTACAGGATTATAACAGGCTGCCTGAAACCGACACCTGTCGAGATGTACCATCTATCTGGAATTGCCCCAGCACACGTCAGAAGCAAAGTATCATCCGAAACAGAGCGGCAGAAGCAGATCGGAGATAGGCGGCACCATCTACACGGCCAACAAATCAAGGAAGGAAGAGCTTTCTCCAACATACGCAACAACTGCAGACATGCCCAAAACAACGCCGAATAGAACTATGGAAAGAACATTAACCACACCTGCTGACCGAACCCAGAGAGGAGCTGCCACCGGGAAAACTTTTACCACACGCGACATGGAAATCACTGAACAGACTAAGGACAGGAGTGACGCGCTGCAAATCGAACAGGATGAGATGGAGAATGCCTGTGTTGCGACATTATTCTCGATTGGAACAGTTCTCTTAGTGCATAATAGCATCTATTACCGCTCTGTATGCGGGCCTTCATTTCCTTTTTCATGTTGTTGTCTTCTGTGATGACTGCGCTGTGGTATTTGAATTCTGAGACCCATTCGAACTTGTAGGTGCCAATGGTTACGTTTTGCCCTATCGATCTCTTCCCTGTCTCCGGGAGTTATACATATATTTTGTATTGTCTTCATTAATACGTAATCCTACTATGTCTGTCTCCTTTTCTATTTTTCCAAACAACTCTTTGGTTTTAATGGTTGTTTTACTGACAAGGTCTATATCATCTGCAAATGCCAGTATCAGGTTTGGTCCACTGTTTGGAAAAACTTTAACTTCGATGTTAGGCCGTTTGATCGCTACGTCCAAAATGATATTGAACAATATTGGAGACAAACTATCACCCTGTTTCAGGCCATAGACACGTTCATCCCTAGACCTTTTCAATTTTTTAAAACACTTTTCACTTAAATGTTTTGTTTTTATATTTAAATTACATCTTTAATTACAGATAGAGGACGATACAGAAAATTATGTTCAATACAACATAATGAAATAAGTGAAACAATTCTATGGCCACGTTGCAAGATTGCCTCCAAACCGACTAACCAACCGTCTGTTCAACTTTTGGCAAAACAAGAAGCTTCGTACCAATTGGTTGACAGAGACCGAGAAGGATATTCAATAACTGGGAATAACAGATCTCAAAAACAGACAACCTGTGGGACGCATTGTGAAGGAAGTCCGTGGATTTCAGGAAAAACCTCGAAGGAAAGGTACCCCCTGGACAGAAGAGAGAAAGGAGTTACACCGGCAGAAGATGCGACAATACTGGGCAAAGGTCAAAGCCCAACAGTTGAACAAGCGTGGTCCAAAGTAGGCCTATTCGAAAGAAGAAGAAGAAGAAGATAATGAAACAAGGTGTAAATGTGACACTGCGATTAAATAAAGGAGTTCTGCCTCACATATTCCATTGCCAAAACCGAAATATGTTATGGCTGAAAGCAACAGAAAACGGTTAGCACTGATACAAGAAGCTCTTCTATCAGTATCAGATAGAAATAGAATTTGAAACAAATTGAGACGACATCATAAATGGATCTATTCTCGGCAGATTATCCGATTGTGCTTTTACAAAACCAATTTGTCATTGCCTTAAATGATTTCTAATCTCACTAGGATGCTAAAATTACACTTAAACAATAAATGAATTCACAACACACACCTTTTTACTATGTTTTCTAACCAAAATCCTGCAATGCCATACAAATGTAAGCAATACCAACTTGTTTACATAGTATTTGACGTCAAGTTTCGTTTTAACCAATGGTGTTGCGTTCTACAAATTTGAATTTTTCTCGCTTAATTTTCACTTTTATTCAATAATTTTAAGTATTTAAAAAGACATCAATCACTAAAATAATTGTTTAGTTCAAATGACCGGTCAATAAAGATTCGGAATAAAAATATTTGAACCAAATTTAAATTACATGCATATTCTCTATTATGTATCTCGCATGTGGGTCATACTTTTACAAATCATACGGATTTGAACAAAAAAAAAATTATCACATTTTTAAATGACATACAAATTTATTTCCAGCACCTTCTTATTCATTCAAAAGACACGTATATCGGGGATTCTGTTCGAAAATGTGTATTTCTCAAAATATGTACATTTTGCGTTTTGTTGGTTAGCTGGATTCTCGAACATTCCAAATTCATTTTCTCCGGTTCTACTGAACGGATCATTCTCATTTTTTCACTATTTAATACTTTATTATGTTAGCTTCTTAGTCGCGTGCTAACAATATTTTTTTATGGTTAATTAATATAAAATAATAAGGATTATATTGTTCAAATAATGTTTTTCCTGCTTATTCCCAAAACGTATGATTTTGAAAAAAAAAATAGCATATATTTGCTAAGTCTTAATCTAAAAAACCCATTTTTCAAAAAGTTGGGGTCTCTATTCGATCAGAAGATATTAAATAATTTCGAGTGCGCGCGCCGCTTCCGAGCGACGCTTTTATTAGCCTTCCTCGGCACGCTGCGATTACCACATTCGCGTGGTATTTATAACCTAAAAACTTAGTGAGAACTACATAAAGTTCGAACCATATAATGCCAAAATTATCCTCCAAATTATCGAAAAAGTAAAAAATACGAACGGATAGATCCGATAGATGCTTGAACCCGTTCAATTTGTCTCCTCATCCGACAGTACGGAATTACCAGAGCCTCAGGAAAGTCCTGAGGCAACATTTATTGGTATTGAATATACCTATAACAGAAGACTCTCTGAGACACAAAATTTGCAACACGTGCCGCGTAATTTGTCGAAATTACGTAAAGTCAATGAAAATAACAACGTACTTCAATCTAACGAGAAGGTATGTTTTACTATTTATTATCTATATTTCACGATCACATGTTTGATGTGCGTATGAATATATTTTTAGCACAAAGAAGTTGATAATTTTAACTCTAACACCTCGCCAAATGATGAAGTGTTTGATGAAGATTATGGGGACGTGGATCATATCCCGGAAAGTCCTGCATCGTTCGAAGGAGACAGAGAAGTAATTGATGAAGCGATTGATGCAATCGGGTTTGGGTTTGATTGGAACTTCACCAATTAAAAAGAAGAAAGTTTCTCAAATGATGTATTCAAAGGATAAAATGTATCTGAAGCAATGTCAGAAAGGATTTTACACACTGCGATTAATGTGAATGATAGCGTTGACGAAAATGATGGTAATGATATTTTGCAAATTTTAAAAGGCAGATTCAACTCAACCACGCAACGTGCAATACAAATTAAAAGTTTGACTATTTTTAAAGAATGGTCTTTTCGAAAAATTGTACATCATTTTCCTTCTGCTACGACTCACATGATAACAATTGCGAAGAAAACTGCCGAAGAAAAAGGAATCTTAGCCGATCCTAGGCCGAAGAGTCTTCCGTCCATAGAAAAAGAAGTAGTTGATTTAATAATCAGCTTTTATGAACTGGATGAGAATGCCGCATGATGCCAGGACAAAAAGATTATGTGTCGGTCAAAGCAGACAATAAACGCATTCACGTGCAAAAACGATTATTGTTAGTGAATTTGAAAGAGTTTCATCAGTTATTCAAAGAAAATTATCCTGAAGTCAAATGTAGTTTTTCCAAATTCGCATCTTTGAGGCCAAAACATTGCGTGCTAGTCGGTGCAAGTGGTACCCATTCAGTCTGTGTTTGTGCTATCCATGAAAATGTAAAATTATTAATCGAAGGGTCGAATATTAAAAACCTGACAGCCGATTCACCGAACCCAACGCAAACTTATCATGACTGTTTGAGCCGTATGATTTGCGTTGAAACATCAACAAATTGTTATTTTTTATTACCACTTAACACTTATGTCAATACCCGGGTACCCGTGTACCCTTTTGCATGTTCTTACTCACATATCATTTTTGTTTAAAGAAAAATCATCAAATCCTGTCAGATTCTCGTTATTTGAGTCTATTGACATCGATTCATATACATAAATATTAAAATATGCCAAAAAATATATAAAATTTTTGGAGTTAAAGTCAAATACCCCGTTGTTCAATACCCGGGGTACCCATATATAAATAAATCATTAAACTTATTTCTATGGATAAAAAATAGTACTTAATATATAAATAAACGGATTTATTTAACTTTTAATTAATTTTATTATAAAACTTATTATAAATTATACATAAAATATTTTTATATTCAATTTATTATTGGCAACATTGTCACATTTTACAATTGCTTTTGAATGTTCATCGCAAACTGGTTTGTTACATTCTTTACACGATTTTCGCGTTTTTTCTCCGTTTTTTTATAGACATCCTGGTAACAAAAAATGACATGATCCTACAACTATTTTTCGTCCAGTGGAATCTGTCTGTTCAGTAGACCCGCATGGCTCACTTGATATTGTTGCCCTGCTTGTAGGATCTATTGGTTTTCCATATATGCTTTCTATGGCAATCCTAGTGGTGAAATTTCCCTAGTGGTGAAATAATTTAATTATTTTGAGATCGTTCTTGAATAACTGTGATACATAATTCTTCACTTAATTTTCGTAAAATTACGTTATTTAGATGATAAATGATATAGCTGGCAAGACTGGCGATATCCAAAATATTTAAAAAAGTTCGTCTGTGGATTGTGTAACGGTCCAACATCTTATCCATTATATCCACACCAATTTTTGGTTTATTATAATACTGAACAATTTCTGGTTTCTTTTTTTGTCTTCGCTGCAAATCTGAGTGCATCGTAGATAGAAGTATAAGTAGTAACAACTTTTTTTTTTTAGGAACATAAGAGCATAGAGTAACTTTTTCATGAAACCCAAATGGAGAAGAGAATTCTTCACGATCTTTAGATGCTAGCATGTCTACTAGAATGTATTTTATTATTTTTTTTTTCAATGTTCCTACAATTGTTAGGTTCCATACAATAAATGCTTTGCTAAAGGTAAAGTAGTAAAAAAATTATCCATTGTAATATTTCTTCCGGATCCTTTATATTTTGCAGCTAAATCTTTTACTCTCTTCCACTCTTTCGCCTTGATTTATTTCACGGCCAGTTGTTATTTTGCCAGTATAAATTTGACCTTTCAATGGATATGATTTTTTAGCGTCGCTTATCCACCATATTTTGATCCCATACTTTGCCCACCCGGCGGTTTTATTTATAGAAATAGGGTTTTTCGGGTAGTGGAATACTCTATGGGTAATCCCGAGTTGTAATGTGAAAGTCTCCGGGTATTAAAATTATTTTATTGAATGAAAAACCCATGCGGGTACACGGGTACCCGGGTATTGAACAACGTAGTAACGACTGGGTATTGACATAAGTTTTAAGGACCACTTTACAAGTTATGATATCCTCAGTGGACGAATATTTACAAAAATTAAAGACCGGTTTAGAAAAATTACTTCTGTACTCATACCTTGTTAAAAAAACAAAACGATTTTATGAAGAATAAAAAAAACGAGTTGACAGAAAACGAGTGCATTGTAATCTATGATTTTACTGAGAACTATACTGTTGTTGTTCAAAATGCCGTACAAGGAATTCACTGGAATAATAACCAGGCAACAGTGCACCCATTTGCAATCAACTACAGGCACGCTGACGGCGAAACTCGAATGAAAAGTTTCGTAATTATATCCGAATGTTTGCACCATGATACAATTGCGTTTCATGTGTTTCAAAACCATTTAGTAGATTTTATAAAGAAAAACTTGAAGAAGAAAATTGAAAAAATTACATATTTTCTGATGGGGCAAGTGCGCAGTAGAAAAACATAATTTTTTTTGTCAATCTCACTCATCACCTTAAAGATTTTGGTTTAGCTGCAGAGGCACTTTTTTCCAACTTCTCACAGCAAATGTGCTTGCGATGGCCTGGGTGGGACTTTGAAAAGATTAGCTGCTAGAACTAGTCTTCAAAGAATAACCAATCCAATCCAAACGCCGAAAGAATTATTCGAATGGACAACTCAGTCACTCCATAACATGTCATTGACATTTGTAGAGGATACAGAATATAATGAAGAAGAACAAATATTAGAGGCAAGATTCAAAATGGCTCTAACGGTGAAAGGGACGTTAACATACCATTGCATGATACAGATTACAGAAAAAAAAGCAGAAGCAAAACATTTTTCTTCGCAGGAACATTCAACTTTCTTTGTAACATATCGTTGAAGATTAAATAGTATTTTGTATATCGAAAATAAATATGTTAATAATTATATCGTCTCTTGATCTATCTTAATATTCAATTTTTTTTCTTCATAGAAATAGAATCATTATATTATAGAATATTCAGTCAAATAATGAGGGCCACTTTTTATTTGTTATCTTTCTGAATAATGTATATTCTATTCACATGACGTGACGTATGTGAATATGCAAGAAATGAGCGCCAATGAGATCAAAAATCCGTTGGAACTATATCCGCGCGCTTGAAATTATTTAATATCTTCTGATTGAATAGAGACCCCGCCTTTTTGAAACATGCGTTTTTAGAGTTCCGTACCGAAAATGGAACCCTTAAAGGATCACTTTGTTGTACGTCTGTCCGTCCGTCCGTCTGTCTGTCTGTCAAGACCATTTTTCTCAGGAACGCGTAGAGGTAACAAGTTGACATTTGTATCAAATACTCGGGTCTGCGGTCTCTTTCAGCTGTGAAAAAATCAAACTTGTAAGTCAATGCGATCAAAAGATATGACCGTTTATGTCGCATATTTTGCGAATTCACAAGGGAATCAAAACCTATAGGGTACTTCCCGTTGACCTAGAATCATGAAATTTGGCAAGAAGCGGTGTCTTACAGCACATGTAAAGGGAAAAATCTGAAAACCGTAAATATGTAGTTTAATTACAAGAAAAATGCGAATTTACTATTAGAAACTTATGAAAATATTGTCAGGCACCAGAAGCATATGGGTTGCATAGAGTTAGGTCCTCCTAAAGATACCTTACTTACAAGTTGGTACGGAACCCTGGGTGCGCTAGTCACAACTCGCACTTGGCCGTTTTTTTTTTAGATTAGGACCTAACAAATATATGGTATTTTTTCTATTTCATGCGACTTGGAGATGTGCATGAAAACATCATTTGAACAATTCAATTGTTTTTATTTTATATTAATTAACAATAATACAATATTCCACCATGTCATACATCCACCATACGATTAAGAAGCTGACCTAATAAGGTGTTAAATAGTGGAAGATCGAGAACGATCCATTTAGTAAAACTGGAGATAATGAATGTTAAATGTTACTGAATCCGGCAAACTACCAAAATTAAAAATGTATATATTTCTGAAAATACACATATACGAACGAAATCCCAATATAGGTGTCGACTTGTTTCATGTAAACAAGTGACAAATAAAATTTCTGACGCATCCAAATCATGGAGTCAAAATAGGTGTACGATTTGTAAAAGAATGACCCATGTATTTATTTTTAGCAGAAACCATTAGACATGTTACTACCACTTTGGGGCAAAACATACAAGTGTTGATAAGCTGACAATGAGTTAAAAACAAATATCTTTATAATCCACATTTAGTTTACTTTATTGTGTTAAAACTGCACTTAAGAGACCTGTTTCTCAAAACCTATACTCACAGTGAATATTATTTCTTAAAGCTAAAATCCTTCAATTATCTATTTGTATAATTGGTAATGTTTATATTATGATAAATTTAATTGCTTATATTCATCTTTCAATGTTTTGAATATAAATATTGATCTTTTAATCCAAATTTTAATGTTTTGAATACAAAAAAAAAGAATATGCTTTTATTCACTATTTTCAAGAGATTATTATTATTATAAATAATTCACAGTTTTTCTTATATTTTAAACAAAGGGTGACAAATTAAGAGCGTCGTAGATTTTAAACTGCAATTATCAAAAAACGAAATAAGTTCAGGGCACCAATTTTTTTGTTGAAAATTGTAGAGTAAAATGAAGTTTAATAACAAGTTAAATGCGTAATCCTAAATTCACAATTAATACTTAGATGACCTCCGTTTGCTTCGATGCATGACTGAGATCGATGCAACAATTAACGCATTGCACGCTGGCACATTGCTTGCGAAATCGTTTTAAGACTTCCAGGGTTTCAGGTAGGTTCTGATAAACTTTGGACTTAACATGGCCCCTTCAGAATTATTCCAAAGCCGATAAATGGGGAAAGCAAGGAAACTGATCCCCACGGTGAGAAAACAGACTACCAGGAAAGAACTTTCGTAACACTCTCATAGATGAGGCCTTGCACCATATTGCTCATACCAAATATCGTTAACCGTTAAATAATCTGAGCTGAGGGATGGCATCCATTAAGAACGTTTGTAGCATCTCCAAATAACATTCACTATTTACTACTGCATTAACTACTGCATTTCTCATTTCATCTTCAGAAAAATATGGTCCCACTGCTCCAGCTGAGCATATTTCAAACCATACAGTTATTGAGAATGCAGCTCTTTTTCAAATATATCTTGAGGGTTTTTGGCAGATCAGTGATGTAAATTTATTTGTTCCTCTCCCCCTGCAATTGAACAATTTGTTGACAAAATTATCCCCTCTGCCCAAAATTCATCAACTGCATTCTAAACATGAGTTTTGGTCTATTGGAAATGTCGTGAAATTTTTGGGCTTTTGCCATTTGTAAGGTCAAAGAGTAAAACTTTCTAAAATTGTTCTTATCGACTCACGTGAAATTCCTACATGCTGCGATACAAGTCGCAAGGTTTGATTGGAATTTTCTTCAATTCTATTCCTAACTTGGAAGTATTCACTGCTGTTCTAGCAGTTTTTTAACTTATCTGTAAGTTTAGTATCCTTAACCTTCCGGTCAGTAACCGGGTACCTAGGTAATCATTTCAGTCTCAAAGGTAGGATTTATTAACTTTCCCTTAAAAGAATTCTACGACCGCCCGGATATCTAAAGTTGAAGTAATTTAAGGCAAATTTTTCGTGAAAATGTTTCTAATATATTGATTCAATAAAAGTTATTAACTATCAAACTCTATACCACTTCCATTTAATGACCGGCGCTCGTTTTTCCAGTGTATAGCTGTCCAGTGAGTGGATACGAATTTTCAGCATCACATATCCACCATACTTTGATTCCATACTTGGCAGGCTTTGATGGAATATACTAAGTTAAGGAATTAGGCCACCCTAGAATTTTCGAAAAATTAATTTTTTTTTTTAATTCCAAATGGTCCCTTAGGACCTCAAAAATGATGTCCCAGAAGATTATGGCCGGGAAAAACCTTTAGGTTCTCGGTTTTCGAATTTTAGTACAAGGCCATCTGGTCCGCAGCGAGCTCCTTTTGTGAGCGCTAGGGGGGAGGTACGTTAGGGGACTAGAGCAGGTATACAAGATCGCTGTCCGACCGGGTAAAAGAGGCAAGAATCGCTTCAAGATCAAGCAGAAAAGAAATGCAAGAGCAGGAAGATAATCTGGAAGGCCAATTGTATGGTGCAGGCATCGCAGATTAAAGGTATTGTGAAATTATTCATGATTTTCTACTACTCAAAACTTCAAACGCGTTTATCTCAATACTGAATTTTTCAAGTTGGCCGAACTCGTAACTCAAGCAATTTTCAACCGATTAACTTGAAATTTTGAAAATATCTTGAAATATACATTGTCTATGGAAGTACGTAGGATTTTTTTTTATATTCTGTAGTTCATTTGTTATTAACAATTATCTGACAATTTTTCAGGCAAGTTTTTCACCTTTCACTTTAGAAGGGCGCCATTTGGCCAAAAATCAATATATCGCAAAAATCCTACGTACTTCTATAGCAATTACTATATATAATCGGGAAATTCATTTGCTCATTATTTTATAAATTACAGGAGCTGTTAGTCCGGCCGTGGACCCCGAAAAAAAAGACGTCGTCGCAAAAACGCTGCACAGCCGCCATTTTGTAATAAATCGATCCAAAAAAAATATTGTAAGCAGTCACTGATATAGATAATAAAATCACGTTTCTGTTATCTCGATTTATTTTGTAGTTTCTCTGAAAAAAAATCCCCAAAAAGCCTATTTTTTTCAGCCTCTAGGGTGGCCTAAGGCCTTAATCTAGTTCGGCCCCACTATGGGTAAACTTGCTCGTCGATCACTTGGTCAGGTGCTATGATCGCTTATATTTTTTTGCCAAATTACTTTTGAGCTTATCAGTTATCAGTCTCCATACGCTAAGCAGGAGTTTTGGCATCATCAAATCGAATAAAACGAATGAAGGCTCCAAAAGCGAAGATACCCCTTGTTGCACGATACAATGGATATGAGTACGACTGCCACATAACATTTGTATTGTCAGTATTCGTGGTTATCAAAATAGCCAGGAATGTATAAATTTAAAGTTTTAGATTTTTTCACACAAGTTGCTTTTCCCCTGGATTTTTTTCATTATAATCTGCATATGTTGAGCTATAGCTTTATTGTTCGTATGACGTATAATGATTAATGATATCAGCCATTTTTGGACTGAAAAATAATTTGAATGTGTCGAGATTTGACATCATTTTGATATTCTTCTTAGGTCCACATATCTGTCGCACAATATTATGACTTCCAGCTTGCAATAATCTAAAATAGATAATTTCCGGAATTGCTCTACAATGGACCTGATTTTATTAATTGCTCTGATTGAACTGTAGTCATCCGAATGAAATTCCTCTGTTCAATCGACCAGTGCTCCATTTTCAAAAAAACTTGAAGGTTCACTTAATATTAGACAGTTATAATTATGGCAAGTAAGTCACTACTTCTTTTTGATTTTATTAAGTAAAAACAGGACACTCTAATTTGTCACCCTTTATAAGAAAGTAAATAAATTACAAACATTTTTTAACATAAAAAGAAGAAATTTTGAGAAATGGTAGTACAGTGGGTGATCGGTTAACGATCAGTTCGGACTGCGAACAAATCGCACAACGAACACTTTTGCGAAAATTTTGGTGTCGGACAACGAACACGTATTCGGATAACGAACCAAAACGATTTTTAGCGAACACCTCTCGGCTCTCGGAGCACACGACACCAGTGTTACCTCATTTCATCCTTGATGACATCGCGGGTTTCAAGAGAAGCTGTTTCGTCAGTGTTTTTGAGTGAAAGCATGCCAATTCTCAAACAATGATTTTAAAAACATTTGGTAAAAAAATACATTCTTGAAGCTATTCCGTCTTATTCAAAACGCGTGGTCAACGACAGTTGATTTCTGCTTGTTGAAAGCTGTGTCCATCCTTCGTTCAAAGAGACGGAGGTGATCAGGGAGACACCCCTGAAATTATGGATGAATTTGTGATAGATCTGGAGTTGGAGGTGAACGAGTATGACATTAAATAGCTCATAATGGAAAATGAAGATGATCTAATGACAGAAGAACGACAAGAAATATTGTATGAAGAACGCCAAGAAATCTTGTATGAAGAACGCCAAGAAACTCTCTGTCGCCTTAAATCGCCGAAAATCAGGAAGACGAACCCCAACAGAAATGCCAACATCTACCATTAAAGATCTTTTGAAGAAGTGGGAGAATGTCAGGGCAAAGTTCTTAGAATGGCACCTAAACCAAGCTGATGTCAATAGGGTTGGGGATCTCTACTACGACAATGATCTTAATCAAATCCGGAAAATTCTGAAGAAGGGAGAAAAGCAATCGACATTAGACATGTTCTTTTACGCTCATAGGCAAAAAAGAAAACGAACTTATTAATATGCAATACTATGTATTATTTTTGTAATAAATAAATTTGCTAAGAAATTATACATGCATATATTTTAATTAAACTGAAAGAAGAAGGGCTGCGAGAAGAATTCAAGGAAAAAGTGTTAAGGGACCTGAGATTACTGGAGGACGTACATGAGTGGTGGAGAATCAATAGCAGTGTTATAAAGAAAGCTGGTGAAGACGTGCTAGGTATAACATCAGGAAAGGGACCGCCAGAAGATAAGGAGGCATGGTTGTGGAATGAGGAGCTCCAAAAAGAGGTAAAAGTGAAGAAAAATGCTAAGAAACAATGGGATTTAACAGGAAGACAGGAAGCCTATAAGATTGCAAAGAAGAAGGCGAAACGAGCTGTGGGAAAAGCGAAGACTGAGGCAGTGCAGGAGGCATATGAAGAGCTGGAGAGAAACCAGGATGACAGACCCCTCATAAGAATCGCAAAAGCTAGAGATAAAGCGTCCAAGGACATAATAATGAAGCACATGAAGAATGATTTAGGTGAAGTGCTACAAGATCAAGAGAAAATACTGGAAAGATGGCTGGAGTACTTTGAAAGACTATTGAATAAAGGAAATCTAAGACAAAAGTACGAGGATGGAGAGGTAAACGAAGGTGTGACCTAAGCATTAAATAGGGAAGAAGTAAAATATGCGCTAAAGAAAATGAAAAATGGGAAGGCAGTAGGTCCAGACCAAATCATTATATGATAGCCCGGTACAACAACGGAATTCCCAGTTAGAGTAGGGTTACACCAGGAATCTGCTCTCAGCCCATATCTCTTTGCCTTGGTAATTGATGTGCTAGTGAAGGATGTGAGGAAAGCAGCGAGATGGAGCATGATCCGAGAGAAACTTCAAGAGAGGCTCGAAGAGTGGAGGAAAGCCCTAGAAGAAAGGGCAATGAGGATTAGCAGGGTGAAAACTGAATATATGTGTGTAAAGGAAGCTCAAGATCTATGTATTAACCTGCAGGAAGAAGAACTGCCACCGACTAAGAAGTTTAAATATCTGAGGTCATACGTGTATATTCAAAGTGATAGAGGGCTGGAGTCTGAAATATAACACAGGGTAAATAGTGGATGGATGAACTGGAAGAAATTAAGTTGAGCACTGTGTGACAAGAAGATCAGCTACAGGAGGAAAGGAAAGCTCTGCTGGTGAGGCCTGCTATGCTCTATATTGCGGAAACTTGGCCGATTACAAAAGCACATGAGAGAAAAATGGTGGCAGAAAAGAGAAGTGGATGAGCGCGGTAACAAGAAAGGATAGAATAAGGAATTATCACATCAGATGAACAGTGAAAGTGGGACCCATGGGAAAGAAGGTTCAAGAAAGCAGGCTAAGGTGGTTTGGACATGTGCAGAGAAGAGAGGAGGACTACGTGGGAAAAAGAGTTGAAAATAGGAGGGTCAAGGAAGAGAGGAAGACCAAAAATGAGATTGAAAGACAAGGTAGCAGGGGATTTGAGAGAAAAATGTTGGAAGAGTGAAGACGCATTGGATAGACATTTATGAATAAGAATCCAAAAAAGCAACGCCGACCCTATGTAATATAGGAAAAGGCAGAGAAAAAGAAGAAGAAGATATTTTAATTTAATATTTAGAGTCTCCAGAACGAATTAATCGAATTTCATAAAAATCTATGGTAAATCGATGATTGGTTAACGAACAGTCCGGGCAGCGAACATAGCTTGGAACAGATTGTGTTTGTTAACTGATCATCCACTGTATATATTTGATAAAGTGTTTCGATTGTGGGAATACTGTGGCAATAATTATTACTGAGGGCAAGCTATATTCTGATTTTTTTTCTAAACTTTGCCTGTATTTTCGAAAATGTTTCTACAAGTTTGTACTTTATGTGGTTTTAGAATGACTATAGTTTTAATTAAAATGCTTATATGATAGTTTCTTGAAGTATATTGTCTTGAAGATATGTATCTTGAAGTATATTGTCTTGTGGGGCCCTCAGAAATCAAGTAAAAAACAAGTAAGGTTTGCTTAATTGGGCCAATACCGATGGGTTATCCTCTCTTGCAATACATGTTAATATTTAGATGCATTACTGCACATTACTTTGTATTACTTAGCAGTACGTAAGTATTACAACATATTACACAAAGTACTCTTAGATTCCTGGAATTACTCTTGCATTCCCTGAATTACGTTCACATTATATTCGCATTACGTCCATATTACGTCACCACTACACCCGCATAAGCTCATCATGCGCGTCGTCATGCGCCGCCCCGCAGTAGGACAGTGAGCTTCTACTAAACATTTACTGGAGAAGCTCTGAAGCGGCGTTGACACGATGCTAGTTGGCTGGAATGACAGCTCGCATGCGAGTGATATTTTTCAAGAGAGTTGATGGCCTTGAAGACAGTTCACTATCTTCTTGTTATCAAAAATACAGAGTTCTAACTTTTAACCTGCAGAAGATTGTCCGTTCTACAAGAAGGAATTAATATTGTAGCTGTATTGTTGATTGAACATTTGAAGGATGATATTAAGAAAAAAGAAAACGTCGAATTCTTCGTCGGTTTCTTAGTTGTCGCCATCTTGAAATTGAACTCGCACGGCAAAAGTAGAAGGGCATCCGAGTCAACTCGCACCAGTCCAACTGACTGTCTCCGTACTGTCTTGATGTGTTGACACGGTGCGAGTGATTACAAATGTGTCGTCAACATATCTTAACCAGAGTGTAGGTTTAAGTGTGGCTGATGAGATTGCCTTTTCCACAAAATCTGTAAGAAATATGTTCTCTATTACTGGGGATAGAGGTGAACTCATTGGTGGTCCTAGGACTTGTTTGTATATTTGACCATCGTACCTAAAGTATGTATTCTTTAAACAATGTTCTGCCAGATCTGATACATACTTTTCTGGTTTTAATTTTGATCTTATGATGTTTAAGGCCTCAGGGACCGGTACTTTTGTGAATAAAGATACAATGTCAAAGCTCTCAAGGAGGTGGCCGGGCTGGAGTTTGTGATTTTTCAGTATGTCTATGAAGTGTTCAGCATTGCGGGCATAGGAATCACAATCTTCGGCGTATGGTTGTAAACATTTTGCTAAATGTTTCGCAAGAAGTTGGACCGGTGAACCAACGGAGCTTACTATTGGTCGTACTGGGGCTCCATCTTTGTGGATCTTTGGTAAACCATATATCTTGGGACACGGTGAAGATTTCTCCCTTGGTATAAGATAATTCATTGTTTCCTTGTCAATGCTAGAGCTTTGAGAAAACTACCAGACAAACCAGCCAATACACCGTGGTGGCAGCCTGGTGCTTTCTTGGTTTTTAGGTTTTTAAATATACCTTTTATTTCTTCCTGTGTTGTTTTCTCTATTTCCGTGTTTTTTACGCTACTATTTAGTACTCTCAGTACGGTTTCGCGTATTTCTTGCCTTTTGCGGAGTGGGTGTGTGTCGGCGTTCGGTTTAAACTGCTGTGCAAGCGACTTTGCGAATTCCTCCGTTTTCTCCTCGTCCGTGCTTGCTACAGTGTCGTTTGTTGTTTTCAGTGGGGGAATTGTTCTCCTCTCCTTGTTTCTAAGATTCTTGGCTAATTTCCACGGTTCCTCTATTGTTTCGTTGATGCGTTCTAGTTTGTCTTCCCATTCGGCGTTGTGCTGTTCGCGCAGTGCCCATTTCAGTTGGTTTGTCAGTCTGTTTAAGACGATCTTGTCCGTCGGTGCCAGCGTCCGTTGGAATACCTTGTTAGCTTTGCGCTTTTCTTTTATTAAATTCCTGATTTCCTGTGGGAGGGTTGTTGTCGTGTTGGCTGTCCGTTTCCTTGTGGCGGCCTCGAGTGCTGCTTTTATTTCGTTTTCTATCGTCCGTGCTGCTTCTTCTAGGCACGGGGGGCTTGTATTTTCTGTACAAGTGACGTTCGTCAGATTATCTTTGAATTTATTCCAATTTATGGTAATTTTCTCGATTGTTTTCCTGGCCGTTTTCGCCTGGAGATTTATGTGCACTGGGTTGTGATCTGAGCTCAAGTCTGTGATACAGACTATTTCCACGTTTGCTGTGACGTTTTTCATGACGGCTATATCCAAAATATCCGGCATTCGCTGAACTCCTGGAAAGTGTGTCGGTTCGCTCGGTACCAATTGGTACCAGACAATATATATATATATATATATATATATATATATATATATATATATATATATATATATATATATATATATATATATATTGAAAATCTTTGAAATAATTCCTTTCATTTCGAATTTATAAAGTGATCTATTTCAATGTCTTTATAATTCACGATATCTCTAGCTTGGATAACGATTTTCTTATCATGTACAAAACTATCAACCACATCCAATTCCACATTTTGTAATAATTGAGCCGCTCCATTAATATGCCCCAAATTTGATGGAGTAGTATCACAACAAAAAGCTCTCAACATACAAATCTCACAACCAACGGAGCTTACTATTGGTCGTAGTGGGGCTCCATCTTTGTGGATCTTTGGTAAACCATATATCTTGGGACACCGTGAAGATTTCTCCCTTGGTATAAGATAATTCATTGTTTCCTTGTCAATGCTAGAGCTTAGGATCTTTTGTCTGGTAGTTTTCTCAAAGCTCTAGCATTGACAAGGAAACAATGAATTATCTTATACCAAGGGAGAAATCTTCACCGTGTCCCAAGATATATGGTTTACCAAAGATCCACAAAGATGGAGCCCCACTACGACCAATAGTAAGCTCCGTTGGTTCACCGGTCCAACTTCTTGCGAAACATTTAGCAAAATGTTTACAACCATACGCCGAAGATTGTGATTCCTATGCCCGCAATGCTGAACACTTCATAGACATACTGAAAAATCACAAACTCCAGCCCTGCCACCTCCTTGAGAGCTTTGACATTGTATCTTTATTCACAAAAGTACCGGTCCCTGAGGCCTTAAACATCATAAGATCAAAATTAAAACCAGAAAAGTATGTATCAGATCTGGCAGAACATTGTTTAAAGAATACATACTTTAGGTACGATGGTCAAATATACAAACAAGTCCTAGGACCACCAATGAGTTCACCTCTATCCCCAGTAATAGAGAACATATTTCTTACAGATTTTGTGGAAAAGGCAATCTCATCAGCCACACTTAAACCTATACTCTGGTTAAGATATGTTGACGACACATTTGTAATCTGGCCCCACGGCAGACCAGAGCTGGACAAATTCCTTACCCATCTTCACTCCCAACACGACCAAATTAAATTCACAATGGAGATAGAAAAGCATCAACGACTTCCTTTCTTGGATGTTTTGGTACAGAAGAAACCTGACGGCACCTTGAGTCACACTGTGTACCGGAAACCAACCCATACAGACAGATATCTGAACGCTTCTTCGCACCATCATCCCAAACAACTAGCATCTGTAGTCAAGTAACACTCTTACCACCCGATCCAAAAGACTAGCCGACCAGCTTAACTTACCGAAAGAATTGAGGAACTTACGAGAAGCTCTTTCTTCAAATGGATATCCAAACAGCTTAATATCCAGAGCTTTCCGTCGTACAGAGAACAGTAGCCAAAGAACTGAAGAACGCCAGAAACCCGTTATCACAGCATACCTACCATATGTTCATGGCTCAACTGACAAAATCGCCAGAATCCTTAAAAGACACAACATCGACACCATTTTCAAACCTAACCAGAAAATATCCTCCATGCTACGCAGCGTTAAAGACACCATCCCGTTAGAATCCCATGGAATTTACGAAATACCTTGCGGAACATGTGGACGAACCTACATTGGACGTACTAATAGAAAAATATCTGCTAGGATTCAAGAACATGTAGTTTCAGTCAGACACGGAGACAAAGTTTCATCGGCACTTGTCCAACACACAAACACCGGTCACTGGATGGACTTTAGAAATTCTAGGACTCTTGTACAGATTACGAAATGTCACGAGTATACAGAGAAGCCATAGAGATAGAAAAAGAGTACTGCATGAACACGAGAGACGATTCCTTGAGACTAACTGCCCCCAGCATGGCGACCGATCATATCCACCCTCAAAATGCAATCCCAGACACCCCAGACTCATGTACGACCAACAAGACAAACAAATCTATTGTATCTACTCATGTACGACCAACAAGACAAACAAACAACCGAACCGAAGCACCGCACACAACGCGCATGACCCGAAGCCAGACAGCTATAAGTAGTCGCATGGCACGAACGAGCTCTCAGTATTCGTCTAACGGTTGACCCGCACGGACGCATATATCTCTTGAGAATGGCGAATGTTAGTTCGCCGAAACATCGAGAATCCGGTTATATATATATATATATATATATATATATATATATATATATATATATATATATATATATATATATGTATGTTGTATGTTGTATTGTTTTCTCGATGATTCCGCGTTGATGTTGTATGTTGTATTGTTTTCTCGATGATTCCGCGTTGATGTTGTATGTTGTATTGTTTTCTCGATGATTCCGCGTTGATGTTGTATGTTGTATTGTTTTCTCGATGATTCCGCGTTGATGTTGAGGGTTGGTTCTGAAAAGAACCGGATTCTCGATGTTTTGGCGAACTAACATTCGCCATTCTCAAGAGATATATGCGTCCGTGCGGGTCAACTGTTAGACGCATACTGAGAGCTCGTCCGTGCGGGTCAACCGTTAGACGCATACTGAGAGCTCGTTCGTGCGATGCGACTACTTATAGCTGTCTGGCTTCGGGTCATGCGCGTTGTGTGCGGTGCTTCGGTTCGGTTGTTTGTTTGTCTTGTTGGTCGTACATGAGTAGATACAATACAAACAAGTAAAGATACAATGTCAAAGCTCACAAGGAGGTGGTCGGGCTGGAGTTGGTGATTTTTCAGTATGTCTATTTCAGATTTTTCAGTATATATATATATATATATATATATATATATATATATATATATATATATATATATATATATATATATATATATATATAGATTGTAGATATGGTGGTGACGACTTGTACTGCGACCTTTATAGATCTATTGTACCCCACCCTCCTCCTCCAAGTGTTGGTGTACTTACCCATTTAGAGCGCCTCCTCTAATCCTGATTCCTTTCGGAATTTCAGGATCTGGGTGGGATTCAAGACCTGCAGCTCCTCTGTGTTCAAGCAGTGAGCCTGCCAGTCAGAGAGCCAGTGAACCTTATGATCGCCGATCTGGCGGCCCTTTCCACCACAAGGTGCAGCGGAGTCAGATCCAGCAGCAGCTCCAATGCTGCTGTCGGACACGACCCCATCGCCCCCGTGATGCAGACACACGCCAGTCTTTGAATCTTCTCAAGCTGTTTCCTCATAGAGGCCAGCTTGATTCTACTTCCCCACGCAACTGCCCCATATTGCAGTGATTGCAGGTCTCACTATCATGATGTACATCCATCGCAGGATAGTGGGGTCACAACCCCACGTTTTTTTTTCCTGCCAGATTTCTGCACACCATTAGGGCGCGTTTGGCCTTACCTACCGCTCCATGTGTATGTGTATATATATGTGTATGTATATATATATATATATATATATATATATATATATATATATATATATATATATATATATATATATATATATATATATATATATATATATATGTTAGGTTTCCTCGGATTACTAGGTTAGTATAGGAAGTTTATAAAATTTTTTGCCGGTTTAACCAAACCATTAACTAAACAATTAAAGAAAGATGCTATTATTAATACTAATGATTCAGATTATAAAAGTTGTTTTGATTTATGTAAAAATATCTTAATAACTGAACCTTTCTTACAATATCCAGATTTTACCAAACCATTTATCTTAACAACAGATGCGAGTATGATTGCAATAGGTGCAGTATTGTCACAGGGAAATATAGGATCAGATTTACATATTGCCTATTCTAGTAGAACCTTAAATGATTCTGAAACCAATTACTCAACGATAGAAAACGAACTTCTTGCAATAGTCTGGGCAGTTAAATATTTTAGACCCTACCTTTTCGGTAGAACATTTCAAATTGTGTCCGATCATAAACCATTACAATGGCTTATGTTAATTAAAGAACCAAATTCGAAATTAGTTAGATGGCGCCTAAAATTATCAGAGTATGATTATACAATCATTTATAAGAAAGGAAGTTTAAATAAAAATGCAGACGCACTTTCGCGTATTTAATTAAATGTAACTGATGAATATAATGATCTAAGTGAATTTTATATTAATAATTTTAATGATAAATTTATTGACTACGAACGAAGTGAATCACTTATTGTTGAACCAAGTTGTCACTTAGAAGATTTAGATATTAATTAACGCGTTCAGGAAAATAAGAATAAAACGATATATAAACAAAAACCTTGCAAGAAATATATCAAAATATATTAAACTTCCAAAATTTTGAAAATTATTTAACAAATACTATTAAATAATAAATTTAAGTTCAGATCTAGCAATGAACGCTGGAATCGCATTAGACCTTAAAACTAGATTTAGAAGAGTGGAATTATTACGGGAACAAAACCCAAAACTATATTCATCTTGTCATTTAAAAATAGGCAATCGATTTATAATTTATCTTATTACGAAACTGAAATATTATGATAAACCAACATACGAATGTCTATTTAAAACTTTAGTTAATTTGAAAGAATTCTGTATTAAAAATAATTAATTAATAAATAGAATTAATAAATTAGCAATACCTAAGTTAGGATGTGGTAAGGACCGATTAAGTTATAAAAATGTAAAATGATGTTACAATACATATTTAACCCATTCGCTACGGGGTGCTTTACTACAAGTCGTGCCCTGTGTACGGGGTGCTGAGGGTAGTGCACCGGATTCGTCCGGTTCCCGTAGTTAGGTACTTACTCTTTGCGTATAAATACGGTTCCCGTAGTCTGTTCCATATTAAGTACAATTGTATTTTCTTATTATTGATCTTTATTATTGATATCTTATTCATACTTTATCTATTATTGTCTTTCCCATATTAAGTACAAAAAAAAACGCTTGCGGATTAATCCGGTTCCCGTACACGGGGCACGAAAATATTTTGCGGCTTTATCCGGTTCCCGTAGCGAAAGGGTTAGAGATGTAGATATTATTATTCACATCTATCACGATATAATTAAGACTGATCATTCCATTCCAGGTCCCTCATCTTCGTCACACTGACAGGATGCATAGAAATTAAGAACATTACTAATAAAATTAGGATTAGCTAAATTACAAAATTAGATCATACCTTGTTCGTTATGACGAGCTGTCTTCATTATATGATGAATTTGACAAATTGAATGATCAATATAATTTCCTACAATTTCACTCAGCACAGTGTTCGTAATAAAATTGTTAATTTAAAATACCAATCATTAAAAAAAAATAAGAAACAGAAGAGGACTAATTTATGGCCTTGGAACTATTATTAAAACTATTAGCGGAAATTTAGATGCCAAGGTGGCGAAAGAATCAATATGATGTCCCAAACATCTACATTCCGAGTGTATGGACCATCACCCTGTATATTGCTGGTATCACCTTTGGATATTTCGTCCTGAAATGGATCATCAACAGACGTCAGCCTCACCAGGGAGATCCAGAAGTTAGGACCACTACCCTTGCTGCCAACCTTCGTCTTCCTGGCAATGCCAAGATCTAGGGGAGGAGGAATTACCTACCGTTCATCCTGTATAATTATTAAACACTCTTTAAGTGAAACACTCTGTATATTGTGCATATCTGTGCCGCGTAAGCGAAAAGGACACATGTTGTTATTTTCACAATGTGTGGGAATGCCGAGTTGCACAAAGGACACCTGCTGTTTTTCTCATTGTTTTATCAATTGTTATTCACATTCCTTGTTAATCATTATTCGTATCCCATTTCATATAAAATACCCTACTCCACCATTTTATGTTTAAGTTTGTATCTGTAGTTCTTAGTGTGTAGTTGCTCTAACGCAAAAATAAAACCTTTTTAAAAAACATCAAGATTGACTTCAACAACATAATTTATATATATATATATATATATATATATATATATATATATATATATATATATATTTATATATATATATATATATATATATATATATATATATATATATATATATATATATTATACATGTTAGATAGCATGTGTGGTGTTGTGTAGCTGATTGCCTCTGGTTGGTACATCTATTGGTCTAGTTCACTTGAGTCTTCACGTTTGAATTTTAGTTCTTAATGGTGTTGTAAGTTCGTTTGGATGCACACTTATTGTTAGTCTTTCGAAGTACCTAGCACTGTATTGTTTAATTACACTTTTGACTGTTGGCACTTTTAGATCCTTATGTATTGGACTGTTTGTGACGTACCATGGCAAGTCGACTATATTTCTGAGGACTTTGGACTGGAACCTCTGGATAATTGCTGTTAGTATTACTGGCCGAGCCCCATAGCTGGATCCCATAGGTTCATATTGGAATTGCCTTGTATAAGAGTAACTTATTTTGGGCTGTTATTATTATATATAAGCAGTGTATCTTAGCATACTGGAGTCCTAGTTGTTTTCTCTTGCTCCACATGTGTTTCTTCCATGTTAGTCTTCTGTCCATGTGTATTCCCAGATACATGACTTCTTGAGATTGGGTCAGTTGTATGTTGTTTAGAGTAACTGGTGGGCATGTCTCCCGTCGTACTGTGAACGTAACGTGCACGGACTTATTTTCATTAACCTTCATGCGCCATTTCTTTAATCATTCTTTAATTTTTGTAGATTTTGTAGGGTTTTGGTGGGATACAAGTACAGCAGTATCATATGCGAATGTGGCTGTCAAAGTGTCTGGTGTTGTAGGCAGGTCTGCAGCGAAGAAAAGATACAGAATTGGCCCCAAGACACTGCCTTGTGGAACCCCTGATTTGATAGGATACAATGATATATATTCGTCTTGGAGTTTGACTAAGAGATGGCGGTCTTGTAGGTATGATTAGGAAATAATTATAAGGTAATTTCATTCTGAGTTTGTACAATAGTCCAGGGTGCCAAACTTAGTCAAACGCCTGATTTATATCCATTAATGCTGCTGAGCAATATCTTCTCCTTTCCAAGTCTTCAGTTATCTTTTCAGATATTCTATGCAGTTGTTCTATGGTGGCATGCTATGTTCTGAAGCCAAATTGGTGTTTAGGGATTAGCTTATTTGCTAGTGTGGGTTTTAGTCTAATTTGTAAAAGTTTTTCACTTTGGAGAGAATTGGCAGTAGGCTGATTGGTCTGTATGACTTGACTTCAATGGGAGGTTTTCCTGGTTTAAGTAGCTTTTTTATTTGCGCTACTTTCCACTGTAGGGGAAAGTATCCTATTCTTAAGGTGGCATTAAATATTTGTGTGATGGCTTTAAATCTAAAGTGACCACACGTCCCGATTTTGGCGGGACGGTCCCGATTTTTGGAGGACAGTCCCGCGTCCCGCCGATTTTCAAAAATGTTCCGCTTTTTAGAAAATTTGACCAATTCATGTCAGCAATTTTTCGACATTTTAATAAATAATCCGAGTATCACTCGGATCAAAAAATTAACCGCGAATTTATGCTCATTAGCCTTAGATTTCATTCCTTCCCAAGGTCATCACAGCGGAAAGGATATTGCCGAAATTTTCTTCAAGTGTATAAAAGAGAGTTTGGAAAATAAAATTCAAGGAATCACTGTTGACAATGAATCTGCAAATACTACGTTTATTACCGAATTAAATATATTAATGGCAAATAATGGCCATGCATTTGATAATATAAATCTGCATTTGCTGTGTTTTGCCCATATTTTAAATCTTGGTGTTCAAGACATCATGAAAATGTTGAATATGGGGTACATAGAATCTGATTGCAATAGTGTTTGTAATAGTGACAGTTTTATCTCCAAAATAGAGAGTGAATATGATCAAGAAGTAGATGATGATTTCGATACCTCACAATCAGCTATAGAGTAACAAGTCAAAAATTGAAGTATTGAGATAATCGCATTTAAAGGAAATCGGTTTCTTGACTTTATTATAAAATTTTTGTGCTAAGAAATTTACAGATAATAATTGCCATACTTAGTTATTAATTTATGATTGACTTATCAATGGAAAGTATTGGTTTACACTTTTCAAAATTTCCAAAAAAAATTGAGTTGTTACACTATTGAACTTAAAACTTTGTGCAAACTTCCGTTTTGCAGTATAATGCCCGCTCCACACTCTCGCGAAGTAGCACGGAGTTGAGCGAGGAACGAGAGTGTGGTCAAGTTACTCGGTCCGCCTTGTGATTCCTCGCCTAGCCTTGGCTAACTTCGCTTCATGAAGCGGTTTTTCGTACCCGAGTCAAAGGGACACGAGGCGCGAGTACGAGGAAGGGAGAGTACCACGTCTACACTCTCGTGTTTACTCGTCTTTTCCTATATATTAATACACACAAATAGTTGCAGCAGCAGCTACCACCTGTTCGGTGTCAGTCATGGCACTGAGGTCCTCGCGAAGTAAGGCGAGAGTGTAGATGCCTCCTCCGTCTAGTTCCTCGCCTCGAACAACTTCGGCGAGGATCCTCGCCGAATTTACTCCGCGAGAGTGTGGAGCGGGCATAATAATTGTATGTTCACCACTTCACTATCATCATTTATTTGTTTTTATATTATGTTTGTTATAAAAACTAAAAACTAACAAAATTACATGAATTTACATGAAATTTAAAAAAAAAAAACATTATTTTTTCTTATTCAGAGTCGCAATAATCACGTTCTGTGCCTGAAGCGTCATTATTTTGGTCAGTGCGTAGGTTTTCGTAAAACGACCAATATACTGGTTTAATGGCATTTTCCTTACACAGCTGCAGCAAATTCTTCTTCTTGGCAGTGGATATAGAGGGAGGGCTTTTATAAGCAGCCTGTAATTCTAAGTTTGCTTCCAATGTCCTTTTTCTTAAATTACCTCGAACATCGATTAATTTGAAATGTTGTTGTTCGTAGGATGTCTTATATGCTATAATAGGGGTAAATAGTACAGTTGTTGGTCAGTAGGTAGTGATTGGTCATAATTTGAAAACTATATAACTATAAGACAATCTTTTGGTGACATAATTGTTTATTAACAGAAGAAAATTCTATA
Source organism: Phosphuga atrata (assembly GCA_944588485.1). Classification (NCBI taxonomy): domain Eukaryota; kingdom Metazoa; phylum Arthropoda; class Insecta; order Coleoptera; family Silphidae; genus Phosphuga; species Phosphuga atrata. Next base: position 110,995 of record CALYMW010000003.1, read on the forward strand.
TTCTTTTCTGTATTGGATACAACCCATAACTTTGTTATAACTTAAAGTTTCATGTGTGTATTTAATTAATAAAATGAGCAGTCCGAGATTTACGTCATTTTAAACAGAAATGTACAAAAAGCAACCTTACTATTTCTAGATATTTTCATGATTTAATAATGATTTTTGTGCTGATTTTTGGCATTTGTAAATGAATACAGGTTTAAATTATCGAAATAAAAAGTTTTTGGATAAAAATAAAGTACTGACTGTGAAAAATATGATAAGACAATAAATATCGCACGATAAACAGTTTTTATAGTCAGCGCCGTCGTTTGGATTTGGAGGCCCCGGGCATATATATTGAGGTGGGGCCCCCAGTAAATAAAATACGGAGAGTTTGGGCGGGCGTCGCGACGGTTGCAAACGACGCAGCGCGATGCCGCTTGCAGTAAAAGATGAAACGTTCAATTCCCTGCGGGAATCGCGCGAAACCGTTCCCGCAGATTTCAAGTTGGCGGTTCCGTGGGACTTTTCCTGGATGTCCAAAAACTGCCGCAGATTCGCAAAAGTCGTCGCAGTTTAAAAATTCTTGCCGGAATGGTTGCGCGCGAGTGTTCTGAACAGAACGAACCCAACCGGCGACCTGAAGCCCATCAAATAAGTCCTGGGCGTCTGTGGAAGAGATTGCAAAATCGCCAAAAAAAATAATTTATTTGCTCTTGCACCAGGTGAACGGGACGTCGCAGGACGGCGAGCGAGGGCTCTAAAAACGTGGCGCGGCGGCGACTAGAGGAATCGGGAAAAAAAATGGGATCCAACCAAAAATGCGCCTCAAAAGTAAAATATCGTGATATTAGTTTTCGGTCAGGTGCGTCCGAACCTGGGGGAGTTGAGTCGCGAAAACTGCACCGCTCGACGGGGATCTGGGTTCTACACCGGAAAAATTTACATTCCCGTTTTGCACCGCCGCCGCCGCAAAAACCACGATTTTAGGGTGGGTTTTGGAGCCCGGAGGGGCGCGGCAGGACGGAGTACGAAACTTGGGGATGCGCAACGTGCGGACGGACATTCACAGTTAAGTCATCGAAGACGCGCGGTTAAAATACTCAAAATCTGCCGCCTCCGGCGGCATAAAAATGTCAAGTTTGAGCCTTTTTAAAATCCACGTGGTGCGGTCCCCCATGTGAAATTCGCGAAACGCCACACGTCAGTCGTCTCAGAATCGATCTGCAGCCACTGTGGGGCCCCCATAGTCAGTGGGCCCCCCATAGTCAGTGGGCCCCGGGCATTCGCCCGATTGACCGACGCTACTGTTTATAGTGATAGATCATCCGACCAATTTATATTTTGACGTTAGAGTAACTATGTGACAGTTATTCCTAGAGTGTTTAACCTACAAATAAGAGGACAAGAAAAATATTCAGTACACAATTTTAAGGCAATTAAAAAAGAAAAATCTATTTTACTTGAATTTATATATGTATTTGTTATTGTAGTTAGTGAAAATACTAATTTATTTATTTCTAGGTTAAATACGCTAGTGTTAATATACATAAAATGACAAACGTAAGAAAAGGTACAATCTTAAAATAATCGGAACACAGCCTGAATATATAAATATATCCAACCTTTCCGGAGCTTTATAACAATTACTGAGTCTTAGGACTACCAAAACAAATCTCGTGTGAAATATGCCAGTTATTTACCAGTTTTATAAAAAAATATACGGATAATCAAATTGAAGATGCTATTAATGCAGTTTAAAATGGGATGTCACAATGCACAGCTTCAAAAAAGTATGGTATTCCCAAACCAACAATTCAATTTAGAGTTAGTGATGCATTCATCAAATCTACTACAGGTCCGTCTCATGTATTAGGATGCAATGCAGAAGAGGACCTAGTACGTTGGATATTTGATTGTCAACGAAGAGGATTTCCTAGAAGAAAGATTAGGACCATCTAATACAAGCTATTGTCAAAGAGTTTTTGAATCCAAGTAAAATAAAAAATCCTTTTTGTGACAATGTTCTAGGAAATGGGTGGTATAAAGCCTTTCTTGAAAGGAATCCGATTCTTATTGAAAGATTTCCAGAAAGAGCAACTAAAGCCAGCTCTTGTGTAAGTGAGAGTAATATTAAAAAATGGTTGAGTGAAATAGATGATTATTTATCAAAAATTAAATATTTAAAGATATTAAAAGATCCGACTCTTGTTTCCAATGGTGATGAAACTTATTTTATGGTATGTCCAAAAATGAAAAACATAATAGCCCCTCGTGGGGCACAAAATGTTTATCAAATTGATCACGGCAATTTCAAACTTAATGGAAAGACATCTTAAAAACAATGTTATATTTATGGTTTTTGTAGAGTGTCACGAATGTGGACTGAAAGCTATTAAATAACATGACAAATTTCACATGAGATTTGTTTTTCTAGTGCTAAAAAGACTCGGTAATTGTTATATAGCTCCGGAAAGGTTGAATATATTTATATATTCAGGCTGTGTTCCAATTGTTTCAAGTTTGTATGATTATCTATAACGTAGGATGGTTTTACCAATTCGAAAAAAAAAAGAAAAAGAAAAAGATAAACAAAAAGAAAAACAGAAAACTTTAGAAAAAAAAAACTGGCGGAAAAAAATCATAGAGTTGATTGAAGATCAAGAAAATATTGGTGGCAAATAAATGAATAATCATAACATTAATTGTAAATTTTTGTTTAAATTGTTTTTTTGTAAACAATAATTAAATATTTTTCTTTTATTAGATCACTGGAGTGTTCATAACTGCAGTGATCACTAGTTCATAATAGTTTTTCTTATTTTCAAATTTCTTTTATTTATTATAAAGCGTTGACTAATTGCTGTAAATCCACTAGACAATCACTACATTCTTATGATCTATAACTATGTTTTTTGATGAATCAAATATTTATCTTCTTATTTTCTATAAAATTTTATATTTTTGATTCGAATTATTATTTAAATAGAAAAGTGACGTTTTTTACAATTACTAGCACTATAATAATTCGTAAATTCATTATAAATTTATATAAATTCAATTATACAAGCATGCAATTTATTGTTTTCATTGTTCGATTTCTAAAATGACCGATCACTGTACTGTTTACCCCTAAAAGGTTTCCCTTTTACAACTTCTACCATTTTTATATCATTCCAAATCTCCTTATCATTGTCTTGGTCTTTGGTATAATTATTACCCAACTGCTGTTACAATAGTCAACTAATATCAAAAATATCTTTGGTGCATATTTCGTTGACCTTGTATGGGGCTCCTCTCTTCTTGGCTCCTTTCACCACTGTTGCCCATTGTGCAGGGACGTAAATTGGTCCACTTTTGAGAACTCTTTTCTTTTCTCTTTCAATGGTGGCATGCATACTATCCCTTTCATTTTCTGTATCCCCAACTATCAAAAACTTATTTAAAATTTAAAACGGATTTAAAACCCAAAACAGATAATATAAGCAAATATAAATTTATTTTTATTCTGGCCGACGCAGTTGTCAGAATAAAAAATTACGTTTTCATTTTTACAGTCGCCACTTTCCAAAAAATTATAGATACAACTTCCAATCTCATTGGCCCCTCTTTTTGCCAGGGCCTCGTGCCAAAGGAAACAAAAGCCTAGTTTTTGTTTAACATCAAATATGGCAAAGTCTTTTATAATGAAAAGAATTTACATCGCCACAGGGTGTCGATAAAACCGCCTGTAAATCAAAACAACAAACTTGCACATTTTCTTGTGTATTTTCAACATCGTTTGCCTTTTCGATTCTGCTCAGTTCTTTCTCTTTTATATGGTTTTCATATTTATCTCTCACTTTATCTTTATTTTCTTCATTCGCGTTTTTTAAATTCTCACACAACGAGCACTGGTCTTTTTTTGGGGTGTGAAATGATATATTGGTTTCTGTATTCAATATCTTTGTGACATTGAAAGTTTTGCATATTCTTTGCCGTTAGTAATACAATTTTCTTTGTACAATCGGTATAAAGTTGCCAAATTTAAACTACCGTCTAAATATTCTTTCTTAGTCCTGGCCCGACAATAATGAGATGGTATTCTTGCAAATGAATTAATGTGCTGTCTGCTGCCATCAATAATTTCAGGTTCTAGTCTTTTCTGATGTACGTGCTTCCTCTTTTATCTGACGTCAAAAAACCATGACTGTCTTTTTTCTTCGTTGTGGTGAAAATAGTTCTGTTATTAATAGCAAGTGTACTTTTAAAAAATAATTTGCACACTTGGATGTTTTTGTCACCAATTTGCAACGTGTATCTCCAATTCTTCGAACGATTACTCTCTGGTTTGGTATTGCAATACGAAGGAGTAATTTGAGACAAGCTCGCGTTTATAAAATTTCTTTGCAAGTCAATAGAACCTAACTTCCAATACGAATGAATTTTTTTTTTCTTTCATCGTTTGTACATTTTTTTGCACATAGTAGCCGATAGTTTTCCTTACCAGGAGGTCCCATTTCTTTCTTCTGAACTTGTTTTCCCGTCACAGTTACATATTCATTACCCAAGTTTCTATTCCTTTTCCTAACATTTTTACCCCAATTTTCACTATTTCTGGCTCTTTTTCTTGTCAATGGTTTAGATTTATTTTTTTCATGACTTATTGAATTACCTATCCCAGATTCGTCACTGCTAGACGAATTCGGTTTATAATTTTTATCCGCAACACTGTCATCACTAGCATAGTCACTCTGAAGGTGAACAATATTGTTATCAGTGTTTTCGTCTTCAATGGATTCCAAATGTATAGAAGAATTGCTCGAATCATTACTCAAGTAACGTTTTTGTAAGAAAGGCTGCTTTGATGTTGTTGCCTAAATTAAACAAAAATTATTTGTTAAGTCAAAAATGTTTAGGTAGTCCGGTTTTACCGGAGAAATTTTGCTTTCATACGATTTTAAATCGTTAGATTCGCAAGAGATAGATCAAACTCATAGAAATATTGCTATTATAACAATAATTTGATTTTGTAATGATCATTATTAAAAAGATATACGTTATGTTATTCAAAAGAAACTTACATGTGAATTTTCGTTGAATACATTGTTGCTAGTAGCTAGTCTATTCAAAAATTGGGTTCGCGTCTCAGTCACTTCTTTGGACTGTGGTCTATTATCGTTTAATCCACTCATTGTTAACACAATAGTGCAAGTACCACAACAGAACTTGTAAACTTTTCATTCAAATCTCCACTTCTATAATGTAACAACTGAGTTGTTACAGTATAGAAGTGAAACTTTATTTTAAATCTGTCAAGTTTATAGTGTAACTAGTGCCATTTACAAACAATCCTTAAAAATTCCACTTGTTACTTTTTTGAATTAAATAAAACACACTTTTTGCTTTTGTATGGTGTGCTTAACACAAAAATGATTTTTTTGACTTGCTACACTATAGAACTGGGGTATCGATTTGGTTGAAGAAGAATTATCTGAATTCATTCAGTACGATTTCAGTCCATCTTCAGCTATTTCAAAATTGAGAAATGCTTTTATTAAAATTAGGACATCTGAACAATTACAAAAAAGTTAATGAACTTTTGTAGTCTTTCTAACATTAATTATAGTATACCTATTTTAGACGTTAAGACTAGATGGAATAGCACTCAAAATATGATAGAAGTAGGAATTAAAAAATAGTTTAAACTTATTTTGGTTATTAAGTTATGAACATGATAAAAAAATATATATTTTGAAAATGAGTGGTGATGAATGGTCATTACTTGAACAAATAAATATGTTTTTAAAATTTCATCAGACGCGATATGTGCATTAGACGCGATATGTGACGAGAAATACATAACATTACCATTAGTTGTTGTGGCCTTTAATTTACTTATATCAGAAATTGATTCGACAGTTTCTGAATTAGATAATAAGCCAAACCGTAATGTTGTGGATGAAGCTCTCTTGATAGCTTTTGAAGCATCAAAAGATAAAATGCTAAAACATTATAGAAAAAAAAATTGGGTTTATTGTTTCTGTTCTGGTCCCGCGACATGAAATCGAGACATTTGATATGACCAAATGGGGCAAGGAAATGAAAAATGAGGCTGTCCAATGTTTTGATAAAGTTTATAAAGACTATGGAAAGAATACGAAATTTGATAGAGAATGCGTTCGAAAAGTTTGTCGTCCATACGGAATTGAAGGATTCAAAAAAATGTATTGATATTGATAGTCTGAACAATAATTCAGTAAAAACTTCAAAACAATGGGAAGCTGAATTTGCCGAGTATTTACTTCTGAAAAGGGCAAATAGAAATCAAAATATTTTAGAGTGGTGGAAGTCTCATGAAACGATTTTCCCCACTCTTTCCAAGATGGCCAAGGATTTATTCAGCATAATGGCTACATCAGTACCTGTTGAAAGATTATTCTCTTCAGCAGGTGCTATAATGAGCAAAACGCGCACATCATTAAGGGATGATGTGATGCAAGCTTTATTATGTTTGAATTCTTGGTCATCTTGTGACTTAAACTGCAAAATTTCAGATAATTAAATATTGTAACCTGTATTTATGAATAAAATATTGTAAAATTGTATTTTATTATATAACAATTATCTATAAACCAAATAATCACGCATTTATTAATTACAATAAAACTAATGATTACCTCATTTTGGACTATCTTAACAATAAGTTCTACCAAGAACGATATTTGACGAGATGAGACGACACGAGATGAGACAAACGGTTACGAGAGCGAGAGCGATTCGAGACAAACGTTTCCTAGAGCGAGAGCGAGACTGAGACGAGAGTAACTTTTTTCACAACTAACGAGAGCGAGACGAGATTTTTGAAACTCTCGCCCTATCTCGTCTCGTGTGAAGCCCTAAAAATCATAATGTTCAAATTATTGTTTTTTACAAATACTTTTATAGTTACCAATAAATAATAATACATTTTTGTGTATTTATAGACAAGTATATAAATGTATACAATAATAGTAGTTTATGATAGAATTGTTTGAAGAAGTGTGAACTAATTGCGATTAAACCACTCGCCTTCAGCTCGTGCTTTAAACTTTTTTTATCTACGCATGTTAAAATACTGTTGAATCTACATAGCAATAATTGTTTCTCACCGATAATATTGTAAAAATTGTAATTTTGATAGAAGATTTGTAATTTTGACAGTTTTTTACTTCAAATCACTGACACAAAAAGGTTAGAACGTTCAGCGCATCCGTTGAAAAAAATTGTAACTAGCAAAATCGCAAAGTGACGGGAACACTATTTAGTCGTTGTCGATGTAATCTAGGTTAACCTAGATTTAATCTAGATTAGGTTAAGGTTAGGTTAAGTTATATTAGAGCCAAAGATTAGATAAATCCAGACTGATTCCAAATAAGAAAAATTGATTCAATTTATAAACGTCAGAAATTTATTTTCACTACGTATACGTTTTTTGTTTAGTTCTGCAAGTTATAGTAACAACAAACAGAAATCGTTTAATAATGGTATCCTTCATACAATAAAGTATTTATTAATGTGTTCATTTTTGTGTCAGTAGATAAAATATATATTTTTGAATTATTGGTCTGCTTTCATAACTAAACTATAATTCTCATTTCATCCCATTTGTCCCGCTTTGTCTTAATGAAAATGTGGTCACTTTATTTAAATCCCTTGTCAGGTAATTGATTGAACATTCTCTCTGTGATTAGTTCGTATACCGGTACCTTTTTTGGTTTCAGGTGCTATATTACAGCTCTGATTTCTGTGACTTTTCTGATAGGTGATCCACTTTGTCCTGCACTATTTATATATTCGTACATAGTCAATTCTTCTTCTACTGTGGCTTCTCCTGGGTAAGCTTCCAAGACACTTGGTGGTTCGCAAAGGTATTTGCATTTTCTTTATCGCTTTTTGCCCAGGAGCCGTTTTCATTACGGATTGGAGAAATGTGTTCTAGTGGTTTTTTTATCTATTGGGTAGCCTTCCGCAGTGAGTATCCTGTGGCAGCAGTGGATGTTAGGTTTTGTAGGTATTTTGTACTTCCTGATTCTTGTATTCATTTAGTAACTTTTTTAATTCTTTTGTAGCTCTATTAAATACGAGCTCGTTTTCTGGGGATCTGTGTAGTTGCCATTTCTTTCTAAGCCAACTTTTTTCGGTAATTTTTTCCAAAATATCCCCTGGGTATTGGATGTTCCTACTTCTTTCTTTGTGCTTCTGGTCCAGGTTGCCTGTTGGATGGCGATAGTTAAGTCTTCAGCTCCCTTCTCTATTTTCTTTGAAGAGGATTTCAAGTGACAGTGTTTGGTTTAGGTGTGCTCTTTGTCTTACTGCTGAGTGAGGAATGTTTTTGCTTGTTCATTACTTGTGTGGATAGTGACGGTGAGAGCTGAATGATCAGAGGGCAGTTCCAAGCTTGATTCAGGTGTCAAGGGGTCGTCCATTAATCACGTGATGTTTTTAGCAACTTTTTAATCCCCCCTCCCCCCACGAAAGTGATGGGGTTTTAGGTTAAGCCCCCCCCCCACACAAAATCAGGTGTATTTTTTTGGTACAAGTCGCGCGCCGCTTTTCGGTTAAAAAATCGCGTATTTAACGAAAAAAAAAATACATGTGATAGCACACTACACCCCCCTCCAACCATGTGATATTTCGTGATTCTTCATATACACCGAACCCCCCCCCCCCCTCGAGCCCCATGTGTTTAATGGACGATCCCCAAATATTGGTTTGGTATACCTTTCAATATACAAAAGTCAACTAGATCTGGGACTTTTGTCAGATCTGTTGGCCAGTAGGTATGGTAGTTGGTTCTCCAGTAGAGAGATGTTTCAAGTTGTTTGCCTGTACTGTCTTTAACACCTAACCACCTGACATACGTCTCTCAGACCCAAAGTAGCAGTAATTTTCTCACCTGAGACGTATGGCAGGTGGTTAAGGGTTAATAGTTCCATCCCGTTTCTTGTTCTTGTTATATATATATATATATATATATATATATACGTATAATACGAACATGTGAAAAAGCACTTTAGAGTGTTCTAATTTTGTTGTATTTCAATCTAATTTCAATAAATGTATAAGCATTCAACACACTTGTTATTTAATGATGATACCACAAACGTGATGTCTTATTACTACCACTTTCATCTTTGTAGATAGTAACAACACACACTATAGAAAACAAGCATATAGTCCTGCTATACTCTAGCTGTGTGACCACTTCGAATAGTTCATCTTTAAGAATAGTTTTGGACCATAAGAAACAGTCACAGTTATAGTCAAACTATAGCAGGACTATACTCTTGTTTTCTACAACGTGTGTACGTAACTCTGGGTATTAGAAGAAATTATTTCAAATTGCCCTCCTGTATGTGACATTACTTTGCAGTACCTAAGAATTTCAAAAATTAACTGACTATTGTGATTTCTCTGAGTAGTTTGCATTACCAACGAATTAGGATAATTACACAGCCCAAAATTGGGTCGGGTTAAATTTTTATTGGGTCCCAAAACGAACTGTTATGATAAAAATAAAAAGAAAAATAATAGAAGTACAAAGAAAGACAGAGGTTGAAATGGGGTAATGGATGCATACCACATGGCTATCGTAAATGAGGCTAATCTAGCCGCATAGCCTCTCCTACACAATTCCGACTCTAACCTCCACGATTAAATCTCTCACTTGAAGATAACATCATTACGCATTACCCTTGTAATTTTTTCGAGTACGTTGAATTACCAAAGAATCATGATAATTGCAAATATATCTGCAACATTTTGGAGAGTGGATATATACCCTCGGCCAATACCTATGCATGTTATCCTAAAGAAGTAAAAAATGATTGGGAACCATTGGTCCATTCATTCAAAATTATTAAGTTAAAAACAATTGATAAAATATTTCATTAAAGAATAGAGTTGATAGATAAATATGAATAGAGCAAATTAACTAGACTACCTTTTATTATACATTTGATATTTATATTTGTTGGAAAAATTCAAGGTTGGAACTTAGTTGTGCTTGTGATGTCAATTAGAATGTTTATTTAGATATGAATAACTTTAAATAAAAATATCTTTATTTGCATGAGATTAGTTTAAATTATTCCCTGAATGCTAGGTAAATTGTCAATTAGCATTTTTAACAAAATCTATTTCACAGAGTTGTAAAATGCTTAATAATATTAGTAAATATAGACTAAATATAATAACTAATATACTAGGATCATAGATAATCAAGCCTAAATTGCACTAAGAAAACTTTACTTATCAGAATTGTGACTAGATTAAATGTTATTATATATTATTTATATTTTGTACCAAATATATAATATTGTAAATCTGTTGTTTCTTGGCAATTGACAATGTATATATAGGTATGAATAAGTTTAAACAAAGATATCTTTATTTACATGACTGATGATATTGAATAAATCTTTTTGTTTATAATGTTACCTTTAATGTATTGCTGCCAGTTGTGGCTCTATCCAACTGTTCGAATTGATTACATTCTGATGTCCCTGCCTGTTGTTCAGGAACAACACTAAGGGGTGTCCCATAGCCAATTCCTAAGCTATTTAACCATCCATTCTGGTTATTGTTTGCAGCCATATTGGCCCGGCTTGAGTCACAATTATAATTAAAACGAAAACTAAACGAATTTTAATATCGGTGTTCACTGACTCATTGCACCCTCAGCTCCCTTTCACATTCCTCATTATTATTAACATTGAAATATTGTTATTTGGAAAGAGGAAACAACATAAATATAGGTTATTTGATTAGTTAAAATCGATTATTTTGTCACGATGTCAACTGCCTAAACTACTTAAACTAATGTAAATGCAACTTACTTGAAGTTGGTTACAATACTACCAACCAGAGACAAGTATCTAAATAGAGATGCGACACTCACTAAGGAATTTCTGTGACAGATGTTTGCGCTAACTGTGAATGATACATGGAACTAACTATAGGCGGGTTATATGAATGTTTTATTAAATATATGCGAAAATATATTTAAAATTGGGTGAAAATTAAAAACAATTTGTAAATTATGTTTTTTACATATACTAATAAGATACTAAATATGTATTAACATTAAAAAATATATATAAAACTTTGTAGAGGGTCATCCTTCATATTACTTTCAAAACCAGGAACAACACATCGGAAATATATGGAATCTATTGTCTGAAAAAAAGGGATATGATGGTAATAAACCAATCATGTTTAATATAGTAAAAACATGCACACTTACCTTTCAATCTAGATTATAACTAATGTACCGAGAATTATTTTCAAGAGTCTTGCACTAATAATGTCCTGCAGAGATGATATATTCTTCGATGTGGTGGCAGGAAAAGAGAGTCTATTTGTTTTGGGTGAAGAACTTTGTTTTGGGTTTATTACCATCTTATAATGTTAACACATGTTCCAATCCCTCTCATATTGAGACACCCACGCTTTTAGGGTCGGATCTCAAGGGTAGTTATTGCTACCCTGGCTGTAAAATTCCTTAACCGCATATATAACACTTCACACAATCGACAAAATATAACGAATGAATATTTGACACATTGGCGACATCATCTTTAAACTGATCGACTTTAGATACTTGTCGCTGGTTGACATTTTGCTAATATAAATGTAAACAACACTAGTTATTTAATAGAGATTTTAGGTGCTCAGTGCCATCTATCAGTTAATTTAAGCGACCAAGCCATCTAAAATAAGTACTTCGAATTAAAACTTCTCTCACAAATTTTCCCATAAGAGCTAAAAAACCCCTGCTACCAACGTTCTCATTCATATATTCGCCCCAAAAACAAACTTCAAAATACTAAATTTAACCCTTAACCCTTTTTGCAAATAAACATCTCTTTAAATTTAAATTTTATTAAATAAACTAAATCTAAATTAAGGATACAGAGTGATTCAATAAAAAACGCCAAAATTCATATTTAAATAATATATAATATCAATATTTAAATTCTTATCGTCAACGTTATATTATTTTGAGATTCTTTCAAATTATGTACTTACATCTTGAAATAAATTAAAATAATTATTATATAGTCTAATACTGCGTTTCTCAAACTATACGTCGCCAAAATTGGGTCGGGTTAAATTTTTTTTGGGTCCCGAAACGGAACTGTTATGATAAAAATAAAAAGAAAAATGATAAAAATACAAAGAAATTATGAATAAAAAGAAAAAAATCTAAAATAGATCTGGACCTAGTAATCTAAGAATATGTGCCCCTTGAACATCCTTGGTAAACAATGGCACAGAGCTTAGCACCTGAGAAGAGTGGGGTCGACAGGGCTCCTTAGCCGTAGTGTAGGCGGCCTATCTAGGGGTGACAACCCCGAATAATAAGCCTCCCAAGCTAACTACTTTGGTAGTATCTTGGACAGTAGCTAGCCACTGTCACACAAAGAATATTCTTCAACTGAGCATGGAGGAAAATTTTGCTAAATGCACTACCCCAGGTGGTAACCAATCCAACGTCACTTATGGTGACGTTAGCGGACATTGCATGCTTTAAGGATGAGTGGGAGAATCCTGAAATCACCGGACGTACACTCACAATCAGACCAAGACGGCAAAGCTTCTTCGCAACATTTAATCTAACTCACTGCTAAAAGTGGCTCAACTGAAACATCTGACTGATTCACTAACACGACACAACACAATACTGACAGCAGCACAGGAAACCAGATTTACGGACGAACATGCCTTCGAGTCCCATGGCTACAGAATCCTCAAAGGAAAAGTGGGTGAGCGGGTAATGAAGAACGCACGCCACTTAGGTACAGGATTTATAATCAGTCACAGGATACTGGATTCAGTAACCGACTTTACCTCCCCGAGCAGTCGTGCATCCTCTGCCTTAGATATGCAAACAAGGGCTACAGTATAGTCAATGCACATGCCCCAATCAACCAGGACGACAGACGCAATTCAAACAGAACTGATAAATTCTGGGAAGACTTAGAAGATATTATCTCTAAACATCCAGAGAGGCAAAACGTCATACTGCTTGGTGACTTCAATGCTCAATTGGGAGAGAGAAAAAATACAGAAACATAGTGGGCAATTATCCGGCGCATAAGCGAACCAACCGCAACGGTGAACGATTGGTGGATCTGTGTTGGACTTTTGGTTGCTCATGAAGTCTACAGCCTTCAAACTTCACCTAATACCAACCTGGGTGAATTCCAGATAGATCTTTGGCAAACTGGCTTTTAACGACAAAGACAACTGCCACCTTTTAGCTCAGTACTTTAAAAATCTACTCAACTGTTATCCACCCAGCGAAGACTTCGACTATAAACAAACCACACCAAACCCGGACTCGCTGCCCACTTCATTGGAAGAAGTTGCCCAGATCATTCAGCTTTTCAAGAATAATAAGGCAGGTGCAGAGGACTCTATCGTTGCTGAACTGTGGAAAGGTGCTGGAAGCAATGCCGTGCGCAAGCTAACCGAGATCAACCAGGACATCTGGGAAACAGAGAAGTTACCACCCGATTGGAAATCTGCTCTGATCCATCCGCTTCACAAAAAGGGAGAACGGCAGAAAATTAGCTGGTTAGTCAACTGGGACAATATCAGGGAGGCTTCAGGAAGACCCGACCCTGTGTTGAACAGATCCTCAATCTTAAAACTATACTTGTGTACTCCAAGATGAGAAACCGCCACGGTTGTGGTCATGGTCGTCACCTTTGTTGATTTTAGGAAGGCCTACTCCATGACTATTCCATTGATAGAGAAAAGCTTAACAAAGTGCTCCAGGAACTAGGGCTATACAACAAAACCCGCAGACTCATCCCATAAACCCTGACCAACACCCATTCCAAGGTTAAATTTAGAGGCGAGATCTCAGAAAGCTTCGAAATAAAAACTGGAGTGAGACAAGGAGATGGACTTTCGCCCCTTCTCTCCAACTGTGTCCTTGAAAAGGTTATGAGAAAATGGCGCAAAAATCTGATCAACTTGGGTGTTCAAAGTGGTATCTATCTGAGGCGTAAGAACGATTGACTGGTTGTAGATTGCCTGGCCTTTGCAGATGATATGGCACTGATAGCTGAATCTTGACTGATGTGTGCAAGAAAAAGAAGGGTAGTTTTCTATGGCCACGTTGCAAGATTGCCTCCAAACCGACTAACCAACCGTCTGTTCACCTTCTGGCAAAACAAGAAGGTTCCTACCACTTGGTTAACAGAAACCGATAAGGATATTAAAGAACTGGGAATAACAGATCTCCAAAACAGACAGTCTGTGAGACGGAAGAGACCCTGAAGGAAGTTCGTGATTTCAGAAAAATCCCCGAAGGAAAGGTACCCCCTGGACAGAAGAGAGAAAGGAGTCACACCGGCAGAAGATGCGAATACTGGGCAATGATCAAAGCCCAACAGTTGAACAAGCGTGGTCCAAAGTAGGCCTATTCGAAACAAGAAGAAGAAGAAGAAGTACAAAGAAAGACAGAGGTTCAAATGGGGTAATTCATGCGTACCACACGGCTATCGTAAATGAAGAGATAGCCACATAGCCTCTCCTACCCAATTCCGACTCTAACCTCCACGAAGCCTCTATTAGAGGTGCTGACATTGCCGGATTTCTGCGTAGGCCTACAAGGCCCCCGCCTAGGGGTCCCAATGGTAAAAAGTCAAATTCAACAGTCTTGAATAGACAGAGACTCTTTCTCAGACAAGATGGTCTGCTCGAGTTGACGCCTGTCGAAATATATGTGTCTATGCTCCTGGGATGAGATCATGGAAGCTCTTCAAAGAATTGCCTATGATGCAAATAAAAAACCATCTACGAGCTCTGAGGGTCATGAGGACAAGTCTTGTTTTTGGCACTTCTTTAGAATAACATCTTGGAAAGGTTAAAAATGTAAGCAAACCCCTCAATCTGTTTACTTCGATCATTACCTTTGATCATTATGAGTCGGTCATTATTTTCAAATGTCAAGTGCCTAGGGCCCCTGGTTCTCCCGTAACCTAGCCCGAGATGCGGGCCAACCTGTAATCTGTATGGAAAGCGAGGTCCGGGCTAACGAAAGCGGGAGATATAGTTTTCCGAACATCAGGTGGTTGAGAGTGAGGCTAACAACCCAACCTTGCCAAAAAAACAAAAGTTAAGGAAGCAAACCAGAACCTCGGATTGGACAGACAAAACAAATACGAACATTGCTAGGAACCAAGGACATGAGACTGGAACTCCGAATTGGAACCTGGAACGTACGATCCATGCTTCAGCCCGACGACAACAGACTAACTAAAAGATTACTCAAAGTAATCAACTCGGTCAAAATAAAATGGCCCTTTTAAAATGACCAAAATAAAATGGCACATTTTATTTTATGGAATTATTAATTTTTGCGGCCATGAGCGGCCAACCCTGACCGCTTTCATCCATCAATGCCTTCCACGCTTTTCTCAGCTATACCTTCTCCGTCGCACTCTCTATACACAACCACTGCAGCTTCGAACCTCAATGTTCCCAAGTTACTTTACCTGTCCCACATATACGGCAGGTTATCTCATTAGGCGTCATCTAGTACCTGGTCCCCCTTTTTCGCTACCGCACCTGAATCTGGCGATCACTATTTGGGAACTTCGGATTTTCGGAAGTAATCAGGTAACTTTCCAAATACGAGTATATTTCGATATTCGGGGACGTTCCCTCTTCTATCCACTTTAACCTTTCCTGCATCTCTATCTCAAACATTCTTTCTCCTACAATACTTCCTATATTGTTTCCTCTCTTAATCGTTTTTTCCACTTCCGCACCCACCAGCCACCCCCTTCATATATTTTCCTTCTCTCACTCCTCCATTTAGTCCTTTCCCGTCCCTTTTTTCCTAGTAGCTTTAAACTCTTCGTTTACGATCCTTTCATCTCCCATACTATCTACCTCACATGCATCTCGCAAACCGCTCTGCAGCCAGACTCGCAATTTTCACTGCATTTGTTTCTTGCATCACTATGTACGACGAAGTCGATTTTTCCAGCTGCAGCGCCCTTTTCAACACTTGTATCTGCATTCTCTCTATCTTTTCTACATCTTTCACACCCTTCACTTCTGAACCATACATTAAAATACTACGCACGCACGCCTTACATATAAAAATTTTTGCTCAGAATCTTTGCATTCACTTTTTCATACAGTCCAGAACCTGTTAGCAGCCACCAAGGATTTCGTTACAATGTAATTTATATGCTTAAGGACCATATAAATTATAATAAACGAACCGACCTGATAAACATGAATCCAAGGTATTTGAAGCTGCTAACTTGTATTACATTTACACCCCATTTAAACTTTGCACTCCTCTTTTTACCTACTCTTTAGAAAAACATCTTCGTTTTCTTCACATTCACCACCAGCATTCGTTTCACAAACCGTTTCACCACTCCAATCAACTCTCTCATTTCTATGTACGGGCTTTACTTTGCTATGTATATGTTAGACAGCAGAGGACACCAGTGGAACCTCTGTCGTAACCCTTTGGAAACCTTAGAGTATTCAAACACATTCTTCTCTACTTTTACTCTACAATATGTGCTCCCATACAAGCTCCTAATACTTTCCCTAACTGGACTCGAAATCTTTTTCTCTTTCAGACACTCCCACATTTTTCCCTAATGATGGGTCATAAGCTGTCTTCAGGCCACAAAGAGGGCGTACACTTTCCCCTTCGATTTTGTCAATTAATTCTGGACAACGTAGTTAACAGTAACTAATTGCTCAGTTGTTGCTTGACCTCGACGAAACCCAACTTGAATTTCTGGTAGAATGCTTTTGTGTTTCGACTTCTCGCTGCAGTTTTTGTTCTAAAACCTTGGCGCATACCTTGTAAGACGTGTCCATCAGTGTTATCCCTATGTAGTAATTATTGACCTATTGAGCATCTCAAGTATAATAAACAACTAATAACAACAATTAAAAAAAGCATATAATTGAATACTTTTATTATTATAAAAACGTTATATTATTAATGTAACAAACAAATATTTTAAGAAACAACAATAGTTAAAACTAAAATAATAATTTGAAGCAACATGATACATCTTAATATCACGTAATTACGTTATATCTTACTTATTGCGGACGTTCTTTACGTATTCGTTTATTAGGCTTACATCATTCAGTCTATATTACTTTACATCTAATAATATATTATTATTATACAAGAATTAATTATAAAAAAACAATTAAATATAAATAAACATATATGTATATATATATATATATATATATATATATATATATATATATATATATATATATATATATATATATATATATATATATATGTAAATAACATATATATATATATATATATATATTTATATGTTGGTTGGTTCAGAAAAGAACCGGATTCTCGACGTTTCGGCGAACTAACATTCGCCATTTTCAAGAGATATATGCGTCCGTAGGGGTTAACCGTTAGACACATACTGTTAACGGTTAACCCGCACGTAACCCGTATATATATATACATATATATATATATATATATATATATATATATATATATATATGTATATATATATATATATATATATATATAAAGCAATTACATACTGGATTCTCGACGTTTCGGCGAACTGACATTCGCCATTTTCAAGAGATATATGCGTCCGTACGGGTTAACCGTTAGACGCATACTGTTAACGGTTAACTCGCACGTAACCCGTATATATATATATATATATATATATATATATATATATATATATATACATATATATATATATATATATATATACATATATATATATATATATATATATATATATATATATATAAAGCACTTACATAGAAGACAGATAAATTTACTCTAAAGCAGTGGTTCCCAACCTTTTGAAAAATTGTACCTCTTAAAATGAACTGATAAAAACCTGTAGAGGTAAGTTTTTTAGAGGTAAGGGAAAAAAAGTTTTAATGTTTAATTTTTAGGCTAAAAAAAAACAAAATAAAATAATCATATGATAAAACGTAGTTTTATTATAATAATATAATACATATAAATTATAATTATAAAATAAAACTATAAATCCCTCAGAAGGCAACGGAAAACCACTGAAGCAATATCCCACGAAAAGGACACATGGAAGTTACAACTAACACACGGCCCTCAGTCTCCGGCTCATCGAGGATGCTAAGAATCCCCGGAGGTAAAACAAAAAAAAACACATTCAAATCGGGACATGGAATGTCCGCAGCCTTTACGAAGCAGGTAAACTCGCAAACACCATCAGAGAAATGAAAATATTGAACATTGACATTCTTGGAGTAAGCGAAACATTCTGGCCAGCTTCAGGTAAATTTCAATCAGAAAACAAAACTATATATTATTCAGGAAATGATACTCTATATATATATATATATATATATATATATATATATATATATATATATAAGAGGTGTTGGTATAATTGTATCAAACTACATAGCTGATTCTATAACTATAACTGCTTTTATACCAAACACAGATAGAACAATGCTCTTAAAAATAAAGGCAAAGCCATTCTCTATGAACATCATATAGGTGTATGCTCTAACTCCGGAATCGAGTGAGAATGAAATCGAAGAATTTTATTCCCAAATATCCGAATTATTACAACACACAAAATCGCACGAACTGACCATGATTATAGGGGATTTTAAGGCAAAAGTTGGATCTGATAAAATAGATGCAATAGTTGGTGCGTTTGGACTAGGAGATAGAAACGAAAGAGGAGACAAATTAATACAATTCTGCCAGGAAAAGAACTTCAAAATAAGCAATACTTGGTTCCGACTCCCGCCCAGAAGACTATACACCTGGAAATCTCCACAAGACAACCAACAACATATCGTAAGTAACCAAATCGATTACATACTAATAAATAAAAGATTTGCTTCAGCAATAATCAGAGCATGCACATATCCAGGAGCTGGCGTGCCTTCAGATCACACCCCACTGAAAGCGAATCTCAGAACTAAGATTACATCAGGCGAAACACTAACCAAACAAAAAAAATGATCTTGAACAACTGAAAAATCCAAATATTCAACAAAATATTTCAATGAAACAACAAGTTGAATGAGCTTGATTGTCAGAATATAAACTGGAATTGTGGAGTCAAACTGCTGAAATTTTAAAAAGCGCATTAAAGAACTTCCTACTAGAAGATATCAGCCTAAAACTAAATGGTTAACTGACGAAATCCTTGAATTAATGTATGAAAGACGAGTCTACAACAACAAAGATGGTGCAAAGTACAACAGTTGGCAAAGAATCATAAGATCCAAAATTCGACAAGCAAAAGACACCTGGCTTAAACAAGAATGCTCGGAGATAGAAAGGCTCCAAAACATGCACGATGATTTTAACTTATAAACAAAGATAAAAAAGGCATCAGGCATATGCAAGAAAAAAACCACGAATATGCTATTCGATAACTACAACAAATTAATAACTGTTGCTGAAGAGAAGTCTGATGTTTGGGTGCACTACATTAATAAGCTATTTGAAATTACGAAAAAAAATACGCTCTTCATAAGAAATTTCTTGAAATTTCTCTTGTACCCTTGCAACAACGCAATGTACCACCAGGGGTACATGTACCCCAGGTTGAGAACCTATGCCCTAAAGCAGGGATGGGGAACCTATTTTCTGCTAAGGGCCATTTGGAAATTTATAACATCATTCACGGGCCAAACAAATAATAATAATAGTTTTTTTAGTTTTTATTGTTCAACAAAAAATATATATATTAAAAATAAACAAATAAAAAATAAACAAACATAAAATATATCCATTTTTAAACATAATTAACTCATCCTAATCCTAATGTGATGGCTGGAACTGCCTTTATTTGCTGAGTCGTGTGATATTGGCTGATATTGATGATGTGGCTACTAGCAACGATTTTCCAGGTTTACGTAGGTCAATCTGGAACGCAGTCGATTCTTTGCGATCGTAAGTTTGGAAAAAAAACTGATCGCAACAGTAAGTTGTTCCATATACAGATGTATATTTCAATGCACGTCTCCTCAAAATGGGAAATCATCATTCCACAGCTTTAATTTAGCTTCAAATGATATTACATTTTGAAAGTACGGAGCTGAGAAGCTGGTTGGGACCCTGCAGCTTGACGTTTAGCTCTGACAGGTACTTAGTAATGTCCACCATGAACGCTAGATCACACAGCCACTTGCTATTACTGAGTTCCCTTATAGGTTTTTCCATCATCTCCATGAGCTGCTTGACTTCATCGCGCAGTTCGTAAAACCTCATGAGCATGTTCCCGCGACTCAGCCACCGTACTTCACAGTGATAAACAAGATCACCGTAATCAGAGTCAAGGTCATTTAGAAATTCCTTAAATTGGCGGCTATTAAGCCCTCTGCTTTTGATAAAATTAATACATGACACTACTGTTGACATCACATTGTCGAGCCGCAACGACTGTGCACAGAGACTTTCTTGATGTATGATTCAGTGGCATATAATTAAATCATTTCGGTCAAGACTGAGACGATTCATTTCTTTCTTAACAAATACAATTAACTCTTTCTGCGATCCAAACTGCTGGAGCGCCATCTGTAGTAAGGCCTCTCAACTTTTCAAAGGTTAGCTCAAGTTTCTTCATTGATAGACAAGTCTCTCCTACAAGTCAGTAATCCGATCTAAGATGATTCTCCGAGACAAACTAACACTCTGAAACAATTTTACTTTGTCTGGTGCTATCAACTCGGCATTAGCCACCATGTACTCTTTCACATACTCTGCCTCTATATGAGGCCTCAGTTTCTTTGCGATTAGCTCGCTCACTACATAACTTTTGTCTGAATAACTTTGTCATTGTCACCACAAAGCTTAGTGAAAACGACTTGTGATTTCAAACTCTGCTTAAGAGCTTTGATTTTATCCAGGCGCATTTGGCCTCCCAATTCATTTAATTTTGCATGTTTTGTGCTACAATGACGTTCCAAATTAGCCTTTTTCATAACAGCTAACGCATCCCCACAAACTAGGCTCACAGGCTTGCCTCACCTCAAAAAAAAAAAAAATTAATCATATGTCCATATTTATTGAAAAGACCGACATTCTGCATCCACTTTTCTTTTCTTTATACTCGCCATTTGTAGGATGTCACACCATATAAGTTTTAATTTCTAAATCACTCACGTTTGTGCATGAAGAACCAAAAAGAATGACTCAGCACTCACGCATGTGCAACAAGGAAAAATTCACAATCCCCTCACGAATTGCTAAATGCGTCAAAACGATGTCTGTCAGCAGTCGACGTATTATCAGTTATAATAACACAAGAGCGTCGAAAATAATCGATTATTTTTCGAGTCACGAGACGTAATCTGCGAAAATTTTTAAGGATGTCGAGTTAGGAGTGAAAAATAATCGATTATTTTCGATTGCTCGAGTGGTATTCTTTACGATTATATAACGAATAACAATAAACAATAATAATAAACTAAGCGATTTAAACGAATTAAATTGACATTTGTTAGTAAATACAAAACTTTGTTGTCATGACAACTATTAAATCATGACTCTAGATTTACATAATTATTCCTTATTTTTGCTTTGTTGGGCCCACCGAATAACCGAGGTGATTATACCACGTCGTCCAGGGTATGTCCGTTTATCTATACCCGGTAACTAAGTAAAATTCTCAATTGCTATTGGCCAATTTTATGATGAGCTAAATAATATGATGATTATATAATGAATAAAAATAAAATTATAATAAACTAAGCGATTTATAACGAAATTGAAATTTGTTAGTAAATACAAAACTTGTTGTCATGACAATTATTAAATCATGGCTCTAGATTTACATTATTATTCATTGTTTTTGCTTTGTTGGACCCACCGAATACCCGAGGTAATTATACCACGTCGTCAAGGGTATATCCGTTTATCAATACCCGGTAACTAAGTAAAATTCTCAATTGGTATTGGTCAATTTTATGATGAGTTATATAATCACTGCAACATGAACGTATTCACTCGCGGGCCATATGCGCGCCGCGGGCCGGAGGTTCCCCAACCCTGCTCTAAAGATAATATTATATAATGAAAATATTATATATGTAATGTACATTACACAAATATTACATATGCAATGTACATGAGAAGTGAAGAAAATATAAATATGAATTGTGTACATGTGGCAATACATACCAGGTGGCGCAAAAGTAGTGTCATAATTTGAATTGGCTGCCATTTTTGCAGATCGCTCCAAATGTCACTGTGCTTTTGCATTTATGATGTAGATATATAGTGAAATAGTTGTCGAGAAGCCATGGAGCGATACAAACCTCAAGAACGTGGATTTATTGTTAGGTTAGGTTAGCTAACCTAACCTACTATTTGACAAATTTTCAGTCTGTTGTTTAAACGCAACGTGAATATCGCCGTAGATTTCCCCGTCGTCGTGTTCCATGTGCTCGAGCAATTAACCGTTTGGCTGAGCGCCTCGTGCAAACTGGGTCCACTACAGATGTCGCAAGAAGTGGCCGACCTCGTAGTGCTCGTTCGAACAAGAACATCATTGCTGTTGCCGACAACGTCGGAGAGAATCCACAAACATCAACGAGACGAAGATGCACACAATTAGTATTCGTTGCAATGGATTTTGGTGAAAGATTTGAAAATGTTCCCCTACAAAGTGCAAACTGTTCACAAATTGCTGACTGCTGACCGTCGGACAAGGTTAACTTACTGCCAAACTCTGTTGAACTTGGAACAAGATGAGGATAACTTCGTATCAAAAATCTTAATGAGCGATAAAGCCCATTTCCACTTAAGTATTTATATTAACAAATGCGTTTCTGGGGCACAGAAAATCCACATCTAATAAAAGAATATCCATTGCATCCCATCAAAGTGACTGTTTGGTGGGCATTTGCAGTGAAAAAGTGATTGGTCCTTATTTTTTTGAAGACGCCGATGGCGCCATCGTAACCGTAAATGGCGATCGTTACAGGCAGATGCTAAACGAGTTTTTTGCCGCAAGTTGCTGCATTGGGTATCGATCATTGTTGGTTTCAACAGGACGGAGCAACCGCTCACACAGCTCGGGTAACTATGGAGATTTTGAGACACCAATTTCCAGGTCGACTGATCTCCCGTTTTAAAGATTTGAACTGGACGGCATCGGCAGATCTAACAGCACCAGACTTCTTCCTTTGGCACTTTTTAAAATCTCGTGTTTACCCCAACAAACCACGAACCTTACAAGTCTTGAAAGCTAACATTAAAGAAGAAATCGCCAATTTGGAGCCAGATGTTTTGCGTGCATCAATTCAAAATGCCGTACAACTAGCGCAATTATGCATCAACTCTGGAGGTGGCCATTTGAACGACATAATTTTTTCCAAGTAATGTTACGAATTTTACACTTTCAAATAAACTTTTGATGAATACAGAGCTCATTTTTTCCATTTCTAACAAAACGGCAGCCAATCAGCGCTGTCCAACTTCTCTTAGCCAGTGGGCCATTTTTTCTTTAGCAAATATTTTCGCGGGCCGAAAAGGATAGGTCGGAAATGTCTTTATTTTCGTCCAATGCTACGGACAAATAGCAGCAATTATTGATTAAGTATATTTATTAGTGACACGTATACTGATCTCGTTTACACGTCGGCTTACTGTTTAATGAGAAAGAGAAACTGTTTGATTTTTTTACCATTTCGTTATTACTAAAAGCTTGAGCCATTTTTATGGCACATTTTTTAATTAATTCTCCATCCGAAAAAGGCCCTTTTACTTTTGCAATTTCTAAGCAAACTTCAAACGATGCAGCTACTGATGCTTCTTGAGAATTTGTTACTAGGGTACACTAATTCGGTTGATAGTTCTGCTGTTTTTCCAATTTTTTTACTAATGTTATTCTTGAGTCTCTCGTGCACGAGTAATACTTTTTTCATGCATTGATTGGTAATGGCGCTTTAAGTTATATTCTTTGCACACATCTACATTCCAAAAACTGTGGCTTGCCCTTAGATATTTGTCTCTGGCCGCGGCAACAATCCCCACCGCTCCTTCTGCCACCACGTAAACTCGAGACGGACAAAAACGGACAATGCGCAAAGAAGAAGCGCGCTCGGGCGGGCGACTTGGTGGTGGTAGAGACCGTAAACAGATACACTTGCATAAAGCGTGGATTAATTTTATCGAATGACCATAAAACAAACATATTTATTCATCATTAGCATTTTTGTAATTCCTGTTGAAGACGGTTGAATTATAACTATTATCTAAAAATCTCATATATTTTTTTAATTTTATATTTTAAATGTAAACAGATATTTATTTAAAATTTGATGTAAAGTTTACTATAACTCGCGGGCCGTAAAAAAAGCATTGCGGGCAGGATGTGACCCGCGGGCCGCCAGTTGGACAGCGTTGTATAGTATATATCAATGTGTATATAAAAATTATTAGAATGTGTGATTATACATATGTGTCGTTCATTGTAAAAGTGGTGTAACTCCATGTTTTTAAAATTCCTATTTTTTTGCTTAATGGTATCACATTTTGTTATATCTTTCATTATATAAGTGAAACAACTTCAATAGTTGCATTAAAATCCCATAAAAGGGCGTTACTTGTTTTTAAAGGGAACTAAAACTCTAAATATTCATTATAAAAGTGAAGTAAGTCCATAGTCATTTTAATAGTGTAATTAATATATATTTGTGTGTGTGTATAAGTGTTTTAATAGTTTATTTTTATGGATTTAGAGGTTTTTAAATTTTAGAGGATTCCGGGTGGAAGAGGTTCTCAAGACATAGCAGCATTTCTTCTTAAGCACTTAAAAACTCATGCGGCTTTAGAAAAGCATGTCATTATGTATTCCGATTCTTGCACTGGACAAAACCGGAATATTAAGACATTTTTTTCCCCTCTTGAAGCTTGTACAAGACCCTGATACTAGTATTGATACCATAGATTACAAGTTCATGGTATCTGGACATTCTTATCTTCCAAATGATGGGGAATTTGGAATAACAGAGAGCGCTAGTCGCCGCCGTGGAAAATTTATAGCCCAGACCAATGGGTCGCTATTATAAAAACAGATAAAGGAAAAAAAACTTATTTTGTTGTTACTGAAATGAAAAACGCCTAATTTTTAAGTCTTAGGAAATTCTATTACAAATAGATAAAAACAACTTGCGGTTACGACTTTAATTGGCTAAATATTAGATAGCTGAGGTTTGTGAGAAATTATCCTTTACAGTTTCAATTTAAAGAAACACTAAATCCCGACACACCCTTATATAAAGTAGATTTATGCAAAAAAGTAAGAACGACCGGCCCACTTGTACAATATTCGACAAGACCCACTCTATCCATCTAACGACTAGTTACTAACGCAAAGAAGAAAGATATTCTTGATCTTCTACCATACATTCCGCCAATTTACCACCATTACTACAAAAATCTGCCCATAGATATTCCAAATCGGCAAATCATAGATAATCCAGAGCGTTCATCAGATGACGAAATTACATATGATTAAAACACTATACACATGTCACTATAACAGTGATAAAAAACTCCAAAAAAAAAGTTTAAGTTCATTTATTAAATTAGTTTTATTTTGATTTTCTACGTTACTTCAAATTATTATATCTTTGATTTGTATTAAACAATAAAAAAGAGAAAACATTGAATGAATACCTATATATATTTTCCTACACTTTAATTCGCAAAAAGCTCGTTATTTTAAAATTCAGTTTCAAGGAGATAATCCACATTTACAATGAGCGACACATATATGTGTAAATTTTAAATGATACGTAAGTGTAATTTTTGATATATGAAGCAGTGTACATAAAAAAGTGTGTAGTACAATATAAATTAGTTCCAAACTAGAGTTGTAGAAGACTATATCACAGTTAAGTATTTCTTAAAATATTGTCATAATACAGATTTAGTTGAAAGATTTGTGACGTGGTCACAAACGCTGGCACAGAATCGAAACAAAAAAATCTCAAAATGTGAAATTTCAAAATTTCTTCTTCAAAGTTATCACAGGCCAAAGTAAAAATACGGCACCTGACAAGTAGGTCACTTTAGACCCAACACTCCAAAACGCAATACTAGCAAATATCGGCCCTAAAGCCCTAGCCAAAGCTCCTAACGACCTGAATATTCCCATCACGGTTCCCTTCTGTTGCATGGAACCATAATTCGAAGCTAACACCATCATTGAAGGCACTACCATCGCAGTAGCTGAGAAAAAAACATTTCATTAAACAATTTTTCGACTTATAAATAAAAAAATACATACAAACTGCAAAAATTAATAATCCAATATATAACAAAAAAATGTTATAAGCAATTCCAACAAAAATAAAGGAAGGTATAATAAGCCATAAACCCAGAACAGCAGTTTGTTTTGTTTTTTCCGGTTTAATTTTGCGCACATATCCTCCTTGCATTAATGCCATGGTTAGTCCGATTATAAAGAACATCCAGCCTTGCTCCATGGAAGTATAATTGAAAACGTGATGTGTCAAAAACGTCAAAGTAAATTCCAACCCGCTGTAAATAAATAAGTAAACGAAGTAGACTAGACCAAGGGTTCGAAGTTTCTTAATATCCTCCGTTTTCACATCCGTTACTGTACTAAAATTGAACAAGTCTTTAATATTGATCAACGCTTTGGCATTGTCTAAGCTTTTCCAAAAGCTCTTAGCCCGCCTTTCCTGAAACCAACATTCAACATGAATCAAAAGCTTTTGAGAAAATTAAACAATTTTACTTTCGGAAGACTCTCGTTGAAGAAAATTGCGAAGAATAATAAATCAGCAATTGATAATAAAATCGCAAATGCCGCTGGAACAACATACCAATCTCCCGTTTTTGTTCTCGCCCAAACTGCAAAACCTGCTCCTATTAGTGGACCAATTATAAAGCCCAAGGAAAACGCAATACCAACAGCTGCCTAAAAAGAACAATTATTCTATAAATTCTAAAATAAATCACATTAATTAGCTATGGTCATAAAAAGTGTTTCTGTTGATATTTGTCTAATCCTCATAGTGTGGTACAACCGATATATTATACATATACATATCTGGACAAAAATTAGACAATTTTAGTAATCTGTTATTCCTTTAGAAAGAGAGACCAATTTCCATTTGTATGGAAAACCGAATCAAATTGGCTATCGGCACTTTCCAGCCCTGCAAGGCCCCAGATGTGGACGGATTGATTCCCGAAAAATCTTTAGGAAGTAGCTTTTTGAAGTAGGTTAGTTCGCACTAAGCTAGTAATTTAGTAGAGTAGCGAGTAATTTAGTGGCTAAATGTGTGCGAACCACAAAAAATTAGTCAAGTAGTTTAGTGAATGATTAAGTCGAGTCGATTTTACTCTATTTTATCGGGCGAGTAGCGCCTCCCACCACGCGTCCGTGCTCACTGGTTCACCGGCTAAACAAGTCCGAACCTGTAGATTAGTCGAGTTCATTAGTGGCCGCAAAAATGACGTTTCGCTGGACCGAAAACACAACTTTCAAATTTGTTTCCAAATACGTCGAACATGAATGCTTGTGGAATATTAAGTCCCTGAATTATAAAAACAAACAAATGAAACAATCGGCATGCTTGTATTTAGAAAATGCAATGAATATATCAGTGTATTCACTTTATTGCGTTGCAGCCCGTCCAACTTACAAAACACTTGTTTACTATACTGAACCGTAATGCGAACAATTTCTGTGTAGTAGCGAGTAGTTTAGCCACTAAATTACTCGCTACTCTACTAAATTACTAGCCTAGTGCGAACTAGGATTTTAGCGCTCGGATACATACCAGCAATGTTCCCGTTAAGTTGCGCGGGTGCGCGGATGCGCAGCATTTTTTTTGATTTTTGAAAATATGCGCAGATAAATTAAGTTTCCGCCCACTTAAATTACGAGACATTGAATTTGTCTTCGAAATTGGGGAAATTTCGGAAGAAAAAAGATTAATTAATATATTGAGTACCTATATAAATAGATTATTTAAAAATACATATTATTCAAAAACAGCATAAAGAAGCTGTTAATAAAACAAAAATATTGAAAAATTGTTAATTTTAAAAATGTAGAAATGATAATAGAAACACCTGAAGAACGTCACGGAAAAAAGAGAAAAACAAGAACCGTCAGAAAATTTGATTTTGAGAAAGTTAATGTATTAATCTAAAATGTAATATTGGTATTAACGTATTAACTGAATAATGAATACGTATCAATGAATTCCGTTCCTAAGATCCATAAGCATATGGAAGAAAAAATTAAGTTGCCACAATATTGGCGAAGTCAAAATTA
Source organism: Phosphuga atrata (assembly GCA_944588485.1). Taxonomy (NCBI): domain Eukaryota; kingdom Metazoa; phylum Arthropoda; class Insecta; order Coleoptera; family Silphidae; genus Phosphuga; species Phosphuga atrata. The sequence goes on from CALYMW010000003.1 coordinate 139,341, forward strand.
TGCTTTTGAATTCACCGAATGTATAATATCCTGGAAAAAAATGTTTTTAAAGAAATGAAAATTCAACCATCCATACATAAAGCACCGATATTTCGGTACAAAAGTACTAATTTTGGATTTTAAATATCGTGATAATGATATAAATTACAAAACTGTATTTGTTGGTATTTTGAAAATCGAACATTGTGACAGCATTTGTAACAAAAAATTTAAAAAAATTATGTTGAACATAACTTAAACATTAAAATATGATAATGTTTACTGGAGATAATGTTTACTGGAGATAATGTCCTTGGAAAAGAAAAATGGGGTAGCTGCAAAATGTACCTATTATGCTGAAAATTTAGTCCGAACTGTTTCACCGATCGAATATGAAAAGCGAAAATTTGAAGATTTAGCTCAAGACACTGCACATGATGCCACAACATTTAAACTAATTAATGAATTAAGGTAGTTTACCAAATATTTTGCAGATAGTGCAAAAATTATGATGTTCTAATTGACTATTGTCAAGTTATGGTCCCATCAACGAAATGATCCCATCCGTAAATATTGTGCAAAAATTCTGACTGATTCTCAACATCGGGTAGCAATTTTGGCTCTTAAAGTCATATTAGATGAGCTTTCATCTTTGTACAAATACCCACAGACGAAATGTTGTTAAGACGAAAATAAGAAAATTTAAATCTCAATACTTGGGAGACAAAATCCTCTGGAGCAGTCATGTAAAAAACTATTATCAGAAGATTAAAATACTATTGATACTTCAAATATATATAATGCAATTTGTCCAACGTGTCTAAACTTGATAATAAGATTATTATAAATTCAGGAAAAAATTTAAATTTTGGAAAACAGAATATAATGAATATTTGAGAAAAATATTCTATAATTATGATAAATATATCAAATTATTGACATTGATAAAATATAAGATGAATATTCTGAAATGAAATTTACAATATTGAAGAAGAATAAACTTGGATTGTTCAAAACATTCGTCGACACGTTAACTTTGTTACTAACCCATTCAAAATTTTCTAATCTTGCTATTCTTTACAATATTATGGGTACCTTCGAAGTGTACAGTGCGGATGGCGAACGGGGATTTTCAGTCAAGAATTCCATTAAAAGAAAATATCAAAACAGACAGGAATATGAAAACCTAGGTGATCTAATGAGAATAAAATTACATTTATCAAATGGGCAAATAATAAAAACCGAGTTTAAAAACAATTAGTTAGTACGAAAGTCAGAAGACAACAAAATAATAAATTATTGGAAATATTCAAAACTATTACTTTGCTATTTGATATTATGGTTTGAATAAATAAAAATATAAAAAAATTGCGCAATTTATTTTTAGTTTAATTTTTTTTGCTCACACTCGACTTTGGACCGCGCAGCACTAACAAAAATTAGAGGGAACACTGCATACCAGATCCACCTATGGAGAAGGGCTAAGGTAGTATTTATACTGAAAGTGGGGAAAAATGACACCACTCAACTGAAGTCATTTAGACCCATTAGTCTAACATCTTTCATGTTAAAGACAATGGAGAAGGTAATCAAAAATTACCTTAGGACAACAGTAATGTAACTCTACACAACTTTCAGCACGCATACAAAGCAGGAAAATCCACAGAGACCGCCCTGTATCAGCTGACAAATGATATAGAAGTAGCACTAGATACAACTTGGCCCTGAGAGTCAGCAGTGCGTATAGGACAGTGTCAAGGGACGCAGTGCTGGTAATTGACAGCATTGATCCAATAGAGCTCATGGCTGAAGAAAGGACCATAGTCTGCGGGGATAAAACAAATTGGATGGGCTCAACTAGGCTCAAATTAAAAAACATGCAAGAGAAAAGCTGTTGGAGAATGCAGTATGAAAAGAAAGGTATACCTACAAAATGCTACCTGATATAGTCCCGTGGGTAACACGGAACCACGGTGAGATAAATTACTATCTCACCCAGGTGCTAAGTGGACACGGGTGCTTTAAAGAATACCTGTTCCGCAAAGGTAGAGTCGAAGATGACAGATGCATCTATTGCGGGGGTACCGAAAGTGTGTCCCATACAATATTTGCATGCGAGAGATGGACTGACGAACGGAAGCCATATGGCCGCAGTGTTTATAGGGCTGAAATAGCCCCGATATAAAGAGCCGTGGCCGAACAATACTTGGGTGAGATGGTAGCTCTTTTCCATGTTCTCTGTTTTTCCAGGGTTCGAGTTCAGGGATAAGAAGACTAGTCCATTCTCCTTTAATGCCTTGCCTCCTTAAATCCTTTAACCTCTACTGAAATTCTTTAATTAGTTGTTTCATTGTTCAATATTTGCATGCGAGAGATGGACTGACGAACGGTAGCCATATGGCCGCAGTGTTTATAGGGCTGAAATAGTCCCGATATAAACAGCCATGGCCGGACAATACTTGGGTGAGATGGTAACTATTTTCCATGTTCTCTGTTTTTCCAGGGTTCGAGTTCAGGGATAAGAAGTCCAGTCCACTCTCCTTTAATGCCTTGCTGCCACCTTTACTGACATTCTTTAATTAGTTGTTTCCTGGGCGATTTTTTTTTCAAGTTAGTTGCGATCTGTCTCCTGCAGTTTTCTTGCTCTTCTTCCAGTAAGTCAATTTGGGTTACCCGCGAGGGTCAAGACTGCATCACTTGATATGGTGCGATAAGCGCTACAGATTCGTAGTGCCATTTTTCTTTACACTGCAAGGAGCTTTTGGGTATAGCTCTGTTTTCCCAGTGCTCTGGCCCATATTCGAGCTCTGTACATCATAGTCACTTCATTGGGGGGAACGTAACGGGGAATCTAAGGATTACCGCAACTAAGAAATGCAGATTTGGAAATACCTTTCCCAGTACAACATCACGAAGGTATACGAGGAGCAGTTCCGCGATGTACGTAAAGTTCAGAGGGGGCAGTTGTCAAGTTACCGAAATTGTGTGCCTACTTAGACATTGAAAGAGCATTTTAAAACATCATGAGTCTGTCCAATCGGCTCTTGAAAGAAGGAATATCGACAGCTGTACACAAAATTGTATGGGAAAAATGCTGAGAACTAGAACTAGCAAAGGCACAAGTGGGGAAAAGACACCATCAAGATCTCCACAACTCGAGGGTGCCCATAGGGAGGTGTATTTTCACCACTGATGTGGAGTTGATGAACTACTGGCTAGGCTAAATGACCTTTTCCCCAATTCATAATCTACAGTTGCTACTTTTCTCCCAATGCAAAACCCGAACAGTTGTCCCAATCCCTAGAAGCTCTAAGTAATAACATCAGTAACCAAGGAAAAAGAGAACAAGTCATTGCAGGCAATTTCAACGTCCCCCAAAGTTACCAAAGAGGCAATTAATAAACAAAACTAAGCAGGAGCACTGGAAAAATCTATGCTCTGAGCTAGAAAACGACACATGGGGGAAGCCTTCCAAATCAGAAGAAGAAATAAAAGCAGTACGTAGAGTAACTGATGTGCTTTTTCTACACCACACTCCGTTCGATTGGCAACAGCCCGAAGTCACCGATATACCTCTCTTCACTGCCGATGAATTATCGCTCGCAAGTAGGCGAATTAAAAACAACAGAGCACCGGGGCCAGATAGCACCAATCAAGTTTCATATTGGACACTATGAACACTTTTCGGACAGATGAAAAAGGGCAAAGCTCGTTCTCATCAAAAAAGGAGATCAAGAAATAAGGAACCTCACATCCTATAGACCCATTTTCCTACTGGATGTGTGGGGAAAACTCTTAGAGCAACTTTTACTAAGCAGAATAAAAGGAGAACTTGATACTGGGCATGGTCTGTCGGAAAAACAATTTGGCTTCAGGCAAGAAAAATCCACAATTGAAGCGCTAAGATCTGTCATAGAGATTGCCGAAAAGGCGAAGTCTGGCACGCAAAGAGCAAGGCAACTCTGGTATATCACTGTAACTACTACGCATGGTGAGGAGCTACCTTAGCTATAGAAAGATAATCCTTAAAGAGGCTCAGAAAACGGAAGAGAGAAGCATCAGCAGCGGTGTTCCACAAGGATCGACATTAGGGCCAAGCTTGTGGAATGTCCTATATGACGATGTACTGAGATTAAGACTACCATTGGGGGCGACAATGATTGGCTTTGCAGACGACTTGGCTCTACTGGTAACAGCCAGAACAGAAGGATTGATGCAGACGGCAAACCACCATAGAGCAAATATTCAAATGGATGAAATCTAAAAGCCACAATCTAGCGCCAGAAAAAACTGGGGCGGTCCTTCTCATAGGACAAAAACAGATCCAACCAATAAAATTCAAAATTGAAAAACTGACGATAATTCCAAAGCATCAAATAAAATACCTGGGCATAGTAATAGACAAGGCATTATCTTTCACACTGCACATAGCAGAAGCTGCAGCAAAGGGGATGAGGACAATGGTAGCAATATAGCAAATAATTAATGCCCAATATTGGAGGTCCCAGGAGGAGTAAACGCCGACTGTGATGTACAGAGCACCAATATGGGCCAGAGCACTGGGAAAACAGAGCAATACCCAAAAGCTCCTTGCAGTGTAAAGAAAAATGGCACTACGAATCTGTAGCGCTTATCGCACCATATCAAGTGATGCAGTCTTGACCCTCGCGGGTAACCCAAATTGACTTACTGGTGGAAGAGCAAGAAAACTGCAGGAGACAGGTCGCAACAAACTTGAAAAAAAAAATCGCCCAAGAAACAACTAATTAAAGAATGTCAGTAAAGGTGGCAGCAAGGCATTAAAGGAGAGTGGACTGGACTTCTTATCACTGAACTCGAACCCTGGATAAACAGAGAACATGGAAAATAGCTACCATCTCACCCAAGTATTGTCCGGCCACAGCAATGGACAAAACCTGCATCAAATTTGCAGAACGGCAGATGATCAGTGCATATACTGCGGAGAGACCGATACTGTGAGCCATACAATTGACTGTTCTCGATGGGAAATGGAAAGGCATAAAATTTCAACCAATTTAGTAGCACTTATCAACCCGAAAACAATAACTGTACATATGCTTAAAGCAAAAGAAAACTGGATTAAGACACAGCAATATATTCTTTATATTATGGAATCCAAAATAACTATATTTGAAAGCTTCTATATTTGAAAAAAAAACATTATTTTTACAAGAAGTTTAATCTTGACATTCCAGAAATGGTTATGCTTACATCGGACGGAGCAAGTGTAATGGTAGGACGGAAAAATGGAGTACTTTGAGTACAATCGCGACACTTCTCAAAAAGGAAATACCTCATCTTACTGAACAACATTACGTTGCGTACCGAGAAGATTTGGGTTTCTATGATGCATGAGAACATGTATCTTTATGCAAGATATTAAGACCTTCCTTAGGACAGTTTACACTATGTTCAGTAAATCAGGAATAAAAAAAGAAATATTTGAAGAATTGGCTGTTGTTATGGATCGATTCGGTATCATTTAAACCATTAAACGAGGTGCATTTGTTATCCCGTTATTTTGCAGTGGATGCTTTGATTAAAAATTGCGAAAACCTAATAGAATATTGTAATGAACAAGTCGATGCATGTAATGATACAATTTGTAAATATTATTTGTAATTATTGCCTGAAATTAGACATGGTCATGCCTGGTCAATACGCTCAGGCCTGACCATACCTGTCCATGCCTGTTCATGTCTGAAGTGTTAAATACGCTCAGGTCTGATCATACCTGTCCATGCCTGTTCATGTCTGAAGCATTAACTGCGCTCAGGCCTGATCATACCTGTCCATGCCTGTTCATGTCTGAAACATTAACTGCGCTCAGGTCTGATCATACATGTACATGCCTGTTCATACCTGTCCATGTCTGTTCATGTCTAAAGCGTTAAATACGCTCAGGCCTGATCATACCTGTCCATGCCTGTTCAGGTCTGTCCATGCCTGAAGCGTTAAATACGCTCAGGCCTGATCACGCCTGATCTAGTCTAGAAAAGGATTAAAACTCTATATATCAGCTCTGTTCGGTTTTGGTATATTGATTCATGTCTGTGATTAAAGAAACATTTTATAAATTATAATTAATATATTTTACTCTATTTATTGATAAATTTACAGGCCTGATTAATAATTATGAGTGTACATACGTTTAACATTAAAAAAAAAAATTACATTACGTTTAACATTTAAAAAAAAAAATTTAACATATTTGGTCGTTTACATAAATAATTGCCCACGACAATGACATGAAAAATATTTTTTATCTGATGATCACAATCAATTAATAATGACGAATTGATTTTTTTAAAAGGAATAATATGACCAACTCGCACTTGTTTTGTAGAATGAACAAAATATTTACTGTTGTCTGTCTTACAAACAGCTGTTTGTTCTGAATGATGTCGTATGTGAATTAGCAACTTTTGCACTTTGTATCTGAGAGAAAATATTTTTTGGAGTGAATGTTAAAAATATAAAATATTTTAACAAAGGTTGGAAATGATATTGGCAATAATGACAATGCTTCCTTAATTTCTATATATTTCTAATTAGTTTCTTTGAAGCAGTATATGATCACTTGGAAATGAGATTTCCTGATAAAGCGGTAGAAAATTTGGATTTTTTAATATACATATAATATCAAATAAAATAAATAATTTTGCTTTCGGAAAAAAATTAATAAAATAATGCGAAGAATCTTCTGAACTTAAATTTCTGATTTCACAAAAAAAAAACAAGACAGGAGCAATAAAATATGAGTATGAAAATTTAGGGATACTTTATATCATGGGAACTTTTCAAGCTGACTGCGAGATAGGATTCAGCGCAATGAATCTAATTATATCCAAACATAGGATTACATAACTTTGATTAAATGTCGATCATTTAAATGATTTGATGAGGATTAAAATATACTTAGCAAATGAAAAAACGTATTTAGATGAAGTTTATAAATAATGGACAAGTATGAAGGACAGGCGAGAAAAAATGTAATACTAAATGCTGCTTATGCGTTGTAAATATAATTAATTAATTTGTATTGCAATTATAGATATTATTAACTGTAATTTAGATAATAATATCTATAATAATTTTTGAAAATTTCTCGATGTAATAAGCTTGATTTTTTTTTAAGTTTGGCCCGATGTGATAGGCCTACTTGTGGCCTATTGTATTCTGCATTCACATTCTCCTATAGGCCAAGAAACCTGTTGTTATTGTAAATTGCGCTAATTACTATTTTTCACATTTGTCTTCGGGTACAAATGCTTGATTTACATTTAATAGAATCGAAATTGAATCGAATTGAAATGTAATCCGAATTAAAAAGAAAGAAATCGAAGTGCTGAAAACGATTTTCCAGTTTAATTCGCTCTAAAGTTACAAATAAACAAGTTTTATTTATTTTATTTTTTCGCTGTACACCATATCGCTTTTCAGACTTATTTCACGCTGTCATAACTTTTGAACGGCTCACCGAAGAGACTTCTAGTCTTCACCAAACGATTCAGCGTCCCAATATTAGTCGGTAAACGAGTCTAGACCGCGGAAACGACGAAATGCGAGAAAATCGATTTGGTCAAAATTGTTATTTTTGGAGTCACAGCAAAATTTAAAAACGTTTATGAAAGTATTTTTGCTGCTGATTACAGATATGCAATTTATATTTTGCTAGCTCTTTCTGTTCACTATCGCCTGCAAGAATTTAAGAAATTTCGGCGCTCGAGTAGAGATCTCGGAAAGTCGTGAATTTCCCGCGGACAATCTTAGGGTATCAACAGGAAAATGACGATTCTGAAAACGATGCCACAATCCGTTTTTGATTATCTGCAACCGTTTCCGAGACATGTACTTAGCAAATCGAGAATCCGGTAAATTTCAGTTTGAAATTTCTCGACGAATTATTGAATCTTTCCGGACAATTTACACATCGACTTACTCGTCTTGTCGTGTAGTTTCCGTGTGCTGAAAATGATTTAGCTCCTTTTTACCGTTCTAGAGAAAATCGAAAAAAAAACGAAAAAGCTAACCTATTTTTTCGAACGAATGATGGAATTTTTTTTTTAAAATTTTTTTCTTGGTTTTTTTTTTGGTTACACGAAGGAAATCGAAGTGATGAAGCTCCTTTTTTGCATTTTCAAAAGCTTTCGAAGATTTTTGCACAATCATACTTTTGTGCCGCGCAGTTAGTGAAAAAAATTAGAGGGAACATTGCTGATGAAGCGAAGGAACAAAAGATAAAGAGAAATTAGATTTAATTAATTGACCCGTAACTCCGAGGCCCTGCGACCAGCAGTACCACAGTTCACGGTTGTGTTTCCAGGGGGGGCACTTGTCTGGTCTGGTTTGAACAAAGAGGATTTGCAATCCTTGAATGCCACCCAGATTCTGGGATTCCTAAAAGAACCAGGACTAGAGGAGATGGTCTAAATAGGTAAGTATAATATCATCAATTAGATGAAGTGTGTGGGGGACAATACATCTATAAAGGTTGCAGTGCATGTCAACACCGAAATCTACAATCTATTCTACAATTTACTATCCTCTTTAGAAGGCCTTTCTATCAGTATATTAACATTATGACACTTGTTACATTGTTAATAGAATTGTTTAAACAAATTAATTATTTACTATTCATTTGTTAACACTATTCACTAGTTCTGACACTGTTGTAACTCTTACTTGGTGAAATTTTGACATAATGTAATGTTAAAAATACTTGTACACTTTTCACATATAATTTATTAATGATAACCCACTCTCCGAGAAAACAAGATTTACAAAGCTATCCCATATTACAGTACCATATCGGAAAAAATAGCGAAAATATTAAACTCAGACGATTTTAAGATCTCTTTCAAGACGGATAATACCCTAGGTCTTCTCCTTAGAAATGTTAAAGAAAAAACAGAAATCAACTCAAAATCAGGAGTATACAAACTAAAATGCAATGACTGCAATGGTGTCTACGTGGGTCAAACCAGAAGGAATTTCTCCACAAGAATATCGGAACATAGAAAATGTTTTCAACAAGGAAAACACGATTCTACATTTTCCAATCACCTGAAAGACGAAGACCACACCAGCAACTTTATACCATCAATATTACATTTAGAAAAGGATTTAAATTAATGATCTTGGAATCCCTAGAAATTTACAAATCCCTAAAAAACCCATGAGGATTTACTCAATGATCAACAAGATTTGTATTTCCCCGCAATAGCGAGACATTGCCATTAAGAACTGTACCTTCACCTCCACTTGCATATTCTAACTGTCATTAATGTATATATATATATATATATATATATATATATATATATATATATATATATATATATATATATATATATATATATATATATATATATATATATATATATATATATATATATATATATATATATATATATATATATATATATATATATATATATATATATATATATATATATATATATATATATATATATATATATATATATATATATATATATATATATATATATATATATATATATATATATATATATATATATATATATATATATATATATATATATATATATATATATATATATATATATATATATATATATATATATATATATATATATAGTTTGTATTTTGCTGTATCACTATGATCGGAAGATGCTAGGATAATAGCGAAACTATAGTCATCATTAATATATTATATGTGAAAAGTGTACAAGTATTTTTTCTCAAACATTACACTATTCACTACATATAAATTAAGTTATGACTTACCATTCCTTTTCCTCTTGTGTTAACTGAAGAAACATCAGTAATTATAGCCATACTTAATGAAACATTTCCTTTGCTAATTCCTCCAATAAACCTTGCCAATATAAAGAGAGCAAAGTTACTTGATAAAGCCCACAAAATATGTGAGAAAACAATTCCAGTCTAAAATATTTGAATTATAAATGAAAGTAAATTAATTTGGAATGGGAAAACTTACCAGACATGTTAACATGACTGTTTTCCGGCCAAGAACATCAGAAACACCTCCAACAATTGGTGAAGCAATGAATTGGAGGAAGCTATACATAGATCCAAGGAATCCAGCGAATAAAACTGAGTTGTATTTTTCTGGAGCACCAACGAACTCTTGGAAGTATTTTACTTTGTTGGACAGCCATGAATATAAACCAATGTTATCATTTGTTTTATAATGATCCAGTATCGAAGGAAATAATGGAAGAATCAAGGTAAATGCGAGGAGGTCCAAGACAAGTGATATAAAAACTATATACACTGTTGGACTCACTTTCTCTGTTGCTTTCGAAGACATTTTCGAAGGAGAACTGAACTACATATACAACTGATCACACTGCTGGTTTTAGAAAGTTGCTTTCTAAATTTATTACTAACACAACTTGTGGAATTGTATTGGAATCATAATTACAAAATGAAAACGTTTTCTAGAGAGTGAATTCCCATTTTAAAGAGATTATTTATCTTTTGTTTTCGTCTGTAGTGTGAATGGGAAAGTTTAAGGTTATCAAACGTCACCAATTGTAAATAACCCATACATGTCCTTTTGCATGTAAACAGATAATAAAACAAAGATAATGTATATATATATATATATATATATATATATATATATATATATATATATATATATATATAAAGAGATAAATTTGTCTTAAATTTTTATTTCTTGTATATTTTTACTTTATTTTACTTCATTTTTATTGAAAAAATTAATATGAATATTTTAGTCTGTTTATATATTATCAAAATGAAATAATTTCCTTCCAATTAAAAAGTTATTGTTAATTTATCAATTTATGTAAATTGATCTTATCTAGTTACTAATTTCAAGGCGTCATCTTTTGGTATATTTCAACAAAGTGTGCCAACTTAAAAAAGTTTTCTTTTATTTTTAAAATTTTATTTTGCACCAATAATTCACCAATTATCTCAGAATGTTGTAGCCTTCAAATAAGAAAGCATGGGTTTCAAAAACATTATTTGGAGAGCTATTTCTCTGCAACCACAAAACGGTATTGCCTAGAAAATGGGTTGGATTTTAAGATTTCATTAATCTTAGATAATGCCCCAAGTCATTCGAAAACATAGTTAGTGCAGCCAGTGCCGTCTTAGGCTATGCCGGGGTCCTTGGGCCCACAAGAATTTGCGGCCCTGTTGGTAAGTAAAAAAAGTAAATGACAAAAACATTTTTCAGCTATGATCTTATTTTTATTATGGTTAATTGGTATAAATCAAATATACATATGTTATTAATTAGATAAATATGCTGCTGGTTTGAAATGGTTACGATTACGATAGTTTATCTTTAGGGTTTTCTGTAGTGCAAAATCTTCTATTATATCTTTAAAGTCTATTTTTTAAGGATATCACTTTCTATGCACATAATTGACAAATTACTTAATCGTTCTTGTACCATAGTTGTTCGTAATTCATTTTTTATTTTCTTTAGCTGTAAAAATGATCGCTCTCCACTACAATTGGTAACCATTACGCAAAGGAACATTCTTGTAGCAACTTCAACATATATTTGGAAAAGTTTCTTCTAATTTATCAGACTTTATTAATTTATGTAAGGTTGAGATACTCAAATCCGCCGATTCCTTTGCTATGTTCTTTAAATACTCCCTTAAATGAAAACATTCTGATTTGAGCTCATATGCATTAATGTCTTCCTGATAGAATTCTTCAAATTCATTGCATTTTTTGTCCACTCGCCAGAATATATTGTTATTAATTGACAAAGAAAACTAAAACGATTGTAAATTTCTTGGTATGCTGCCGAACGATTTTTTAAATGTGCATATAATGTGTCAAGCTAGTGTTTTTTCCCATTCAACTGTACAGATTCTGATGATCCTTGAAAAAAAGTGACCCTTGTACTGCGAATTCTTATTCTTTCCGACATATCTTTATAGTCAGCATTTGGATTTTTTGTAGTTTTTTTTTTGTAGATTCTTTAGTCAGCATTTTGGTTTAGCAACCGATTCATACTGATCGAATTCATTGCCTGCGTTATTGACATAATCGATCAGAGATGCGTAAAGTTTCGTTGCAACGTCCATGGTAATAGTGCTGTTCTGTAAACTTATGCTTGTTTTATTCATAATTCCCAAAAGATGATTCAATATCTCCGTTAAAAGAATAATATTCATTTTTTCCATTTTTTTTTTGCTATTCTTTGGGCTTCGTTTCTTGTTTCTCCTGGTTGATTGATGTCACTTGCAATTGAGGACAAAGCTTCAGAAATAATTAAATAACCATTTTGCAAGGCATTAATAGCATTAGCACATGCGACCATCTAGTATCCGGGAGAGACTTCAGGACTTTATTTGCGCCCAAATACTCTGTCATAATTTTCCATCGTTTGGTCGAAGCCGAGAAAAAATTGAATAATTTTTGGATAAACTGAAAATATGCTACAGCTTCGGAAACACATTCAACAGTCGTTTGGATTTTGAGGCCTGGGCATAAATATCGAGGTGGGGCCCCCAGCGGTGGCGGATTTCTAAATAGGCTAGCTAGGCTGTAGCCTAAGGCGGCAAATTTTCGTAGGCGGCAAATTTTTGTAAGCGGAAAATTTTAAAAATATATAAATTTTTCAAAACAGAATTTTGTTGCGGCGGCGAGAGCCTACTCTAAACAGAGTATCTACATTAAATCAATCAAATTCCCAAAATTTCATATCTCTATACTCGAAACATAGCGGCGACATGCAGCATTTAATGAAAAACCTGTAGAGCACTCCGCATGCTGAACAGTTGCGCTTTTCTTGGTCGCTGTGCTCGCATTTGATAATTTTTTTAAATATATTAGGCGCCCCCATTAGCCTTTAGGCGGCAAATTTGTAAATCCACCACTGGCCCCCAGTAAATAATAAAAGTGAATAAACTAATAATTTTTTAATACATACAAGAAAGGAACATATGTATAGAAGAAATATAATATAATATTTTATATTTTATATATTAAACTTTATTTTCCTTGCTTAAATTTCAGCAAATTTATCGATTATCTCACTTAAATTTAAGTCTTCGAATAATTAATTTTCTATTGAAAGCAATGCTAGGTTGGATAGTCTTTCTTGTATCATTGTGGATCTTAAATAGTTTTTTTATTATTTTAAGTTTAGCAAAACTACGTTCGGATTCAGCAGTGGTTATCGGAATTCTTAAATTGGGATTTGATATATCAATACTTAAATTGGGAAATTCATTTTCTGTTTGGTAATTTTTTTGAAGGCATTCTAATTATGACCAATCACATATGCCTTCACAGAAAATGTCACATAACACTTTTATTTCTTCATAGAGATCATTTCCGTTAATGTTTCCATTGTTGTCATCATTATATTTTAATGCTAGAAGCAAATCCAAACTGTTTTAATTTGTCATTTTCTTCATATTTTAAATTGGGTATATAATATAGGAAGCCAAATAAGTCATTATGTTTCTCTAGCTGTTTAAATCTCCTGAATCGAAATTATACTTTGGGTTACTATTTGTAAAAAGTATTCTCGATAAAAGTTCATTTCATAATCGTAACTCGAGAATCTTCTCCTTCGTAATCAAAATGGCGCTTTCTTTTTCTAATTCTATTTTTCTTAAATTATGGAGGAATATTACATTTTTCACGTAATTTTTCAGCTTCAACTTTTGATTCCGCAAAATCGATTTCTGCATATTCTGCATGTATGTTAAATAAATATTTATATGCATACTCGCTTGATTTATTACATTTGAGGAGTATTTGACAAAAAGTATTTGAGCGCAGTATTTGACAAAACCTGTTTTTCTGTAAATCCTTGCCCTTACGTTATTAATTCGAATATTTTATTTTTTAATGTACCAACATGCAATTGTGCTACAATGATTAACAATGACACAACATTAAGAAATCTATATCTGAAAGTTACAATAACGCTATTAAAACAGAAAAATTAAACTAAAATAAGAGATAAATAATGCGTTTTAAAAGTTACCTCCTCATTTCCTCATTTATTATTGCGCATATTTGATATAAATTGGCAAACGGTTTCAAATCGTCTGTATTGTTGATTAAAATAAGGTGGCTCAGTGGGGGCCCCCTAACCCGTGGGCCCCGGGCCTCCGCCCGATTGACCGACGCTAGCGACGTTACTGCACATGGGACAAAATTGCAAATTCACATTTTTCTTTTATTCTTGACTGAACACCAGAATACTTTCCAGCCATATTTGATGCATTATCATAACTCTGCCCACGACAATCTTTTATATTAATATCAAGGCTTTCAAAAAAGTTTAAAATAGTATCTGCTATATATTCTGCATTATGCCTATCCATAGAGATAGACTGCAAAAATCTCTGAATAGGCTCCGTCTTTTACGTATCTAACGATGAAGGTCAGTTGGTCAACGTGAGAGAGATCTGGTGTAGAATCTACTCTTATAGAGTTGTATTTTGATGATTTTATTTCGTTAACAATTGATTTTAAAACTTGCTGTCCCACTATATTAATAAACTCAATACAAATATTTGCAGACAAATATGATGTAATTCCTTTTCCACGATTTCCGCAGTTTCGTATATGATCGTACAGCAAGAAAGGATCAAATTCGCTAATCAGTTCTAAGCATCCCAAATAATTCCCGTTATTTTGAGACCCCAATATCTCATTATCACCACGCAAAGCAAGCCCTCTAGAAGCTAAAAATTTAGCGACAATTACATAAGTAATTCCAATAATTGACTTCTGTATTATATTGGGACAGCAACTCACTGTCAACTCGTCCCGTAGTTTTACTTCTTGCGACATAATTTATCATTAATTTCCTGTGCTGTAAACTGTTCTCATGCTCAAGTAATAAGTTACTTATATACTTCCAATCTTTATTTCCATTCGGAGAACTCAAATTATGTCCAGTAGTAGTATTAAATAGGCGGCAACTATAACAGTACACAGATTTCTTCGACGGGAATAAACTAGCCATTTTCTTTCTAATGAGTCACCATTCGTCAATTTACGGGTGAAAATATTTTTAGTCAAGTATCTAGTTTTTGTTTTACCGCTTGAATCTGCAAAACTTGTACAAAAGTTTCGGAGAAGTCACAATTTTTATTTTGGAAAAACTCTGACCCTTTTGGAATTAAAATATCGTGTAATTCTTCTGTTAAAATTTCGTCACAGTATGTACCAGGATCAGGTGATACATTTTCCAAGCTTGTAGTTATTAAATCACAGTAGCTTGAAGTAGAGGATTCAGCATCTCTTATGTGTTGGTCATTTTTGACACATGTAGGATCTTGTTCCAGATGATATTCAGAAGTATTTCGATCTTGAGGTGATGAAGGTGAAGATTTAGTCAGCCTAAATATTTGCTTCTTCAACAGTAAAAAATGAAGTTAGTTTAAGAAGTTTCTCGGTTATTTCTTTTTGAGCTACAACTTTTTTCTTTTTTGTGAACCACTTAAATATATTCTTCTCGGCATAATAAAATTAATAAATAAACGAACACGTCAACACTTCTATTATCAACACACTTCTGTTACTTTGGTATTTTGGTGGCAAGAAAGATGGATTTAAACCGAAGATAATTATATATTGTTAAGAGCAGTAAATGCTTTTATTTGCCTGCCCCCACTAATAACAAAAGAATTCCAACCCCAAGTCCACGTGGGTGTCATAGTGCTTTCTATATTTAATATTTACAACTACAGAAAATAAATAGTTATATCTAAAATTTGTAAGTTTAAATATTACTTTGTTTATAAACGCATTTAAAACCATTAGTGGTCTCAAACAGTTGCAAGCACGTAGCGGTCATAAAACAGCCCCAAAACGCATTCAAAACAATTAGTGCGCCACGACCAGATGTTACATATTGGTGGCTTTATCGTAATCTTAGTATCATATGTAAATATCTAATTTTACGAACCCAGAGATAAAGAAACTAAAAATTAAAATAATTTTGACAAAATAAAAATAGAATTGTTGTGTCAAAACAAAATCACGCCACTTTCGGGAATTCTCCAACCATAGATAATGTCGAAACGCGGAACTGCATACTTCCTACCTTTTGTCAAACCTACTGCTCCCCCTGCCGAGGGGGGGCTTGGGCACGTACTTCGTGTGCCCTTATGGTAAAGACGGTTATGAGTGCAGCCCATGATGTCGACATGACATCAACCAAATGAATAGAATACAAGCTACTAACAGAAATGTACAAACTACAGTTGTTGGCGACACAATGCGAGTCTCTGTCATCAAAGTATGTGCATAGGGTGCGGTTGCGCCTGCTTATGTCGTTAAACCAAAAAGGATTCCACACCCAAGGCTATGCTGATCACATATAGCAATATATAGCAATATAAATCCTGCCTCCCCCAGATATTTTCATCACAGGTAAGCTAAGGATGGGAGCTTTCAGATGCAAGTGCAACAATACAAGGCAAACCCTGGCAGTAGGGAAAGGTAGTATGTTCTGGACCCTCCTACCCTCCGGCCTTGAAATTACAGATTTCTGTAATGTAATTTTTAAATTTTACAGATTCCTGTAATTCAATTTTCCCTACTACATTACAGATGGCGCCACGTACATTACAGATGGCGCCACGTAAATTGTTAAAATTTACAGATTCCTGTAATTCAATTTTCCCTACTACATTACAGATGGCTCAACGTAAACTAACAACATATTCCTATAAAAATTAACAAAATTACAGATTCCTGTAAAAATAATAAAATTACAGATTCCTGTAAACAACCTGCCAATATTTCCCTACTACATTACAGATGGCGCCTGCCAATATTTCTTTACTACATTATAAATGGCGCCAAATTACAGATCACCAAATTACAGATGCAATCTTTCCCTACTGTATTATAGATGACGCCAAATTACAGATTCAGACAACAAAATTACCCTGTAATTCAATTTTCCCTACTACATTACAGATGGCGCCAAATTACAGATGCAATCTTTCCCTACTACATTACAGATGACGCCAAATTACAGATTACGGCAACAAAATTACCCTGTAATTCAATTTTCCCTACTACATTACAGATGGCTCAATATGGTAATCAATAAATTAAATTATTTTTTTAAATTAAATTATTTTTAAATTAAATTGTTTTTAAATTAATTTTACATTAAAGCCCCGAGCTGAGAGTTCTTAATCATCATTTTGGTAAGAAACCGCCGTCGCATATTAAAAAAATGTTTTCCTGCGCTAAATGTTGAAAGTGTTTGGAAGGAAGGATGTCCTTTCAAGACGTCTGAAAACCGGTGGTGAGACTAAAATATATTATAAAATCAGGCAAGAAGATCAGATAAGACCAGACAAGATGAGACAAGAAGACAAGACCAGAGGTTCAGGCTATATTAAAATTCCATTCAAATCGATTATAATCAATTCACATCAATTCAAGTCAGTTCAATTCAATTCATTTTTTCCCCAGGTGCGCTTACTAATGTAGGCCGGACTAGCAAGACCAGACAAGACCAGACTAAATCAGACTAGACCGGGGCAAGATCAGATAATAAACTAGGCCGGACTAGCAAGACCAGACTAAATCAGACTAGACCGAACGGAACTAGAGCACATAAGGTTCAGACTAGATTAATTAATATTGGACTAGGTCAGACTAGCCGGGCTGGACTTAAAAAAATTATAAAACCTGATTTTTCATATTATTTTCTCAGTCTAAAAATATAAAAACAATTATTCTTATCACTATAAATGCATAAAAAAATTCAACAAACATATTTAAAATATCAGTTTTAAAAACAATTCTTATCATAAATGTTCATAAAATACTTGAAATAAAACTCTACATTCAATTTATGGTTTTATTGTAATAATACATTTACAACACATTTAAATACTTATGCAAACATTCAACATTTCTCGCACTACACATATATATTCGTTAAAATGATCTAACCATGTATGCTTCATTTTAATTAAATTGGGGCAATCGTAAAATTCGTCCTCGTCATCTTCTAAATTAATAACAATATATTCATTACAATGTAAGTAAGAATTGAAAATTGAATCTAATAACAACTTCTTCAAATGTCCTTTTACAAAAATAATATTAAAACTATTAAAATATTTTGAATCAGTTTTAGTGATGTTTCTTATCTGCGGTGTTTAGAGATCAGAATGGTGTGGGTGGCATGAATAAGTAGGTGTCTACATCATCCCCATTTAATGCTTTGATGGATAATTCCTTTGGTATAAATTTTTCATTTACTTTGAATCCTTGAAAATTAATAATAAATCGCCGATTCATATTGATGTCAGTAACTTTCCCAAATGATTCTTCTAGGAAAACATGCAGGATTTACAGCACACCGCAACCATTCGACACCGTTTATAGATTAACACTGAGGTTGAATGATAAAAATTTCAACAATATCCCCTCTCCAACAGAGTTAAAAATGACTTTTCTTCTATATGAGTTTAAATTAATTTTCGAACTATTCCTGACAATGGACTGTACTCAATGACTGCATCACACAAAATAAGGCAATAGGCTTGAGTGTTTGACTTAAATGGTTGCGTAGCTTCCAATTCAATTTTTAAATCAACCGTAGATGATTTAATGTTTTCATTTTGTTTAGGTACATCAAACACAAAAAGAACATGTTGCTTGATTTGAATCATGTCTAATATCGGTTCATTTGTACCACCATAGTAACTGTTTTGGAAAGTGGCATACATATAATATAGTTGTGCATAATCACCATTATTTATATCAAGATTTAAGTTATCATATGGATATGAATCTGAGTTTAGATAAATTTTCATATTTCGCAGTAATGCATTATCAAATTTGGATGCGGTTCTTGTATGATTATCTCTTCACTCCTCTTGCAGTGCAATTATAACATATCGTGGTTCCTCCAGGGTCGTAGATGTTTTTACAGACCAGATATCTCTGTCAGTACTTTTTAAAGAGGGTAGTTCATGCAATTCCCACCTACGAAACAGCATTAATATAGGTTTATCTTCTTTGAGTCTATCCAAGACACTCAATGGAACTTCATCGTTGAGTTGGAGATGAGGAATTCGCCAGTAAATTTTATCAATATCGAACGTTATATTTGCATCCCCTTTGTAACAGTTCACGTCAGTTCTAGCTCGTAGTAGTATGAATTCCTGCGTCACATTAATTAATATTTTCGTATAATCCTCAGCAAAACCCAATAAATATTTCAATGGAATTAGAGCATAGAACTGTTTGTTGTCATCAAAGTATGTAACAGTGGTAGGATTCGCTGCCCAACCGCAAAGATCTAGTATATGCTGATCTCGCTTGGTGTTGGAGAGTAGCCCCTTTATCGTGCTTGTGATTCCTACATCACGATTCTTGTCCACTTCAACTCCATTCAATTCATAACGGATTTCATCAAACAAAAACGCATATGCATTTTTCACGAACTTAAAGTTGTGTGCAGTTGCAGGTGGAATCAGCGCCGGAAATTTAACGGTTCCGCTCACATAAATATAACTTTCATTCGGACAAGTGTAAATGGCTTGGTGTTGTATCATTATACGAATCTCATCATTATTTCTATAATTTTGATCCAGAGGATGATATGTGTGGAATTAATTCTTTCTAATAGTCTCTTCGTAGCTAATTTGGGAGAATATATTTATTTTATCCATATTGTTACTGTCGCTTTAACTTATACCCCAGAGATAATAGTTTATTTTTCACAGCGGGTGTTAACACTTTACGAGCTAAATGTTGATTGATGGAATTGTGTCTTGTAACGTCTACTTTTATATGGTTACTATGGAAATTAATCACCATTTCTCTCTCACTTAATACTCTACAACTCTAAACGCACTGTTATTTTTTCACCCCTAAAATTCACAGGTCGACCGGCTTGATCGAGGATTGTCAATGTGATGTTATCTATTGCTCGAGCGTTAATTGGTAGATAAATAATATTTCGTGGTTCAATATTTATTGCAAAACCTGGGTCAACACTAGGCGATAATTCAAATATAGTATGTGATAATGTATTATCGTAATAAGCGCCGTGCACAATGTTACACTCAATTCGAATACTATTAACTTTTATAATTTCTACCAGTAAATCTGATTCGTGTAATTGATTAGCCAACAACTTTCTTTCAGAAAAGCCTAATAATCTCCCTATTGTATGACTATCAGAGAAATCAATATCGTATTTACTCTTTATTTCACACTTTAGCGTATTATTGTTTGGTTTAATTGATATCACCTTATCACGCTCAACCTTATCGCTATAAAGAGTTAAATGTCAGTTATCTCATATGAACCAGCCGGTATTTTAATCTGGTTTCCACTCTCGTAAATAAACAGATTATTATTATTTTCTTCAATATTCGGAATAGTATTGTATGTGTGAAATCAAACAAGTCCTAGGCAATAAAACGTGCCAGGGTCCAGTTCTATCGGCGGGTAATAATTGACAGAGAGCACATTTGTATTACTTTGTAATGTGAATGTCTGAGACATGACTGATGAATTTATGTAGCTGCGATCGACTTTATTCCGCTAAAAATTGCAGACATAATTGTCCACAATTGTAACTATTAAATTTCTGATATCTATCATGATTATATACTATTTCGCTCCCACGAAAATATTTTAACAATTCCGCGGGCGGTTGTAGATCACCGAAACTGTCAAATTATGTAAATAAATTTCTACACTTTCTATACGCTACCCAATGAGTGCCCACTCCTTTAACAGAATCTAAATTTATTACTGCCCACTCGTTACGGAGAGGTTTTGTTGATGGAGGAGTGTCACGCATAAATACACCACGAAAATGCTTAATGTGTTGTCGTGCAGCATAGTTTTGAATATCTATATCGGTGAGCGGACGTCGAGGTAGCTTACTTAGTAGTTTTTTGGAGACTGCTTTAAATACAAACCCAAACCTTTTCGATATGGTTTGAGATATACTCCACTTCCACTTTTACCTATTGCAATTGCTTCCATTGTCTTGTTATGTCGCTCTGATTCGACTAATTTATTTCTAGCATCTTTAGAAGCGTTAACTGCTTTTGCAATTCCGGTAGCACCGCCTGCTAGCGAACCAAGGGCGCTTAACCCCGCAAACAGTGGTATCAGCGGTAGAATTCCGCCTTGTTTCGGTATGGGTATTACACGAGGAGTACGAACTTTTCTACGACCACCTGCCTCCTTAACTGCCGCCCTAGCAGTCGCAAGAGCAATTTTACCACCCTCTCGCTCATCCAACGATTTGAATTTTTCATAGCTTTGCGTACTTGTGATACAATTTCGCTATTTAGTGCAATTTTCTTCTGCTTTTTTGTCTTAATACCCATTCCGAGTTTTCGTTTAATTTTCATAGCGGTAGCAACAGATAATGCAGCTGCTTTTTCACCGAACTTTGCGTCTTGTGCTTTTACTCTTCTCCAGACGGCTTCTTGAAGAATTTTGATGTGATACGAGAATATTTCAGCATGGGGCGACACAATAATATTGATTCTTTCTATTTATGTCAAACGTATACTCGTATCCCCAAACACCTCATACGTGATAATGCTAATTTTATAATACTATTCAAACAAGATGATTTAAATATTAAACATGTTTACAACGATCACCTAAGCGGTGATATGACTTTCGATAAATTCAAGGAAATGTGTTCAGCATGTTGGTCAGAGTCCTACAGTTTTATAACAGTGGATAAAAATTGTGATATTGATAAGGGGAGATATCGTAAATATTTAGATCAGTATATAATAATAGGTAAATAGATTCAGATAGTCAGTATACAATAAATTGTTGAAGGAGAAGGTGTTTAAGTTTTAGTTACTACCTGATCAAACCTGATTAAATCTAATTGATACCTGAATAAACCTGATAATTTTCTGATAAAACCCGATTAAACCTGTTTGCTACCTGTTTATTAGCTGATTAAACCTGATTACTACCTGTTTAAACCTGATATAAAAAAAATACTATATGATGAGTAGAAATGTTCAACGGAGGCTTATTGATGCTCAAAAATCTATTCGTAAAAAGTTACTCGCTATTAGATTGAATAAAACCGAAGAAGATGAACTGCTAAATAAAACTTATAAACCTCTAATCGAACCTTTGAAAAATTTAATAGCCACATCACAAAAACCGCAATTACAAAATATTTCGAATTTTAAACAAGAGATTCCTAAATTATCCCTATCCAAAAACGAGCAACTACAACAGGAAAATGATGAAGAAGTTATTAAAGCTGGAGCTAAATGTAAAGCAACTAATTTCATACAAAAACCTAAACCTAAGCGAATTGATTTTTTACTACGCGAACAGAAAATTTCATACGAAGATATACCTCAAGATGATGATGATGATGCAGATGAAAATGTATTTGAAAGTGATCGACACATGTATCAAACGTTCGTCGATGATATACACCCCCGAGCTATAGAGTCTTATTTAGAAGCTTATGCTCCTCTACCGAGACAATATGTAGAAATGTTAATAACAGATGAAAAGGATGAATTTGACACACAAACGGGTATTCATATCAACCCAAATACTGATAAATGGACCATTGGAAAATCAGATGTCTAGATCATCGGAGAAGATTTACGAATAGAAGGGATTAAATACATCGGTACCCCAGGTCTTTATGAATTACTTTTCAAGAAGAAGCCTATTGGTTATAATGATAATGACAAACGCAATTATAAAGATATTTTGAAAAGAGCCAATGTGCTGCGGAGAAATTACGATCCAAATTCACAGATTGGAGAAACTAAAACACATAAATATAGAAACATAATTAAACCACTTTTTTAAAGAGCCGCTCCTCGAATACATTCCTGGTCAGGTCCCTTCTCATCTGGAAGAGGGCTGTTTGATTCATCTTTGCACAGTACAATATCGGTATTGGGATAGCCTTGAAGAGTTAGTAGACCGTTTGTGTCTTTTACACGCATCTAAGAGTGCTGGAAATACATCCCATCAGAATGAAATTGTAGCCATTGAAGAGGAATTACGAGAGGCTAATATAATAGAGTGAATTGCGTATTCATAGTTCAAATCAATGATGAGTGTTGACAAGTTCGGACGTCATTCAAATCGCAAAACGGTTCAAACACGAGGTCCTCCTGGACCCGGATTTCTTTTTACTCGTACCGGTGATTTTAATGTCGAGAACAGAAGAATTTGTAACATAAGTCAACCGCTAGATAAGTCTGATGCTGCTACTAAAGATTTCGTTGATACTTCTATTAGTGACGTTAAACAATATTTGAAAACTGTAAATGAGAAGATTGAGGTTACTATTAAAGGCTTTCGTGATGCTGATGAAACTCTCACAAAGGAAGTGTTGGATTTGAAAACATTTGAAAATAAAATTAAATCAGATTTACTCAATTTAGGCAATAAATTACAAACAACCATTAATATTATACCAAGCAATATTGACTCGAAACTTTTAAAAGTGGAGGCGGACATTGACCAACAATTTATTCATTCCCGTAATAACTATAATGAATTTAAATCGGATATTGACACAGTTAAAAAAAATAATCAGCAATGAAATTGGATTATTAAAAAATCGTTTAGATTTACCACCAGCAACTACGCGTAGAGCAAGTATTAATTTAGAAGATATTCCTCATCATGGGAAGACGTCGGCCCTTAGAAACAAGCACCATTAAACAGGATGTGGTGAATGAGTTGCATAAACCAGCTAGAAAAAAATTTATCAGATGTAGAGTTATATTAAAAGGTATAGATGATTTATGGCAAGCAGATTTAGCCGAATTTGGTGCTTATGCTCGCGAAAATAAAGGTTATAAATTTATTTTGGTAGTGATTGATTGTTTCTCAAAATTTCTGTGGATTGTTCCCTTAAAGGATAAATCTGCGGTGAGTTTAACGCATGCATTCAAATTTTTTTTTCCAAGAGAGTACCCGTACACCACACAATCTACAAACTGATCAAGGCAAAGAGTTTTATAATCAACAATTTAATGCATTAATGAAAAAGTATCATGTTAATCATTACTCAACGTACACCACCATGAAAGCATGTATGGTTGAACGGGTAATTTATTCGAACTCTAAAAGAAAAATTATATCGAGCATTCAGTCTAAATGGAAAATATAATTGGTATTCTATATTGGATGAGATAACTAGAAATTACAATGCAACAAAACACTCTACAATTGGTATGAAACCTAAAGATGTGAATTTAAATAAAGAGAAACAATTACTCAAGACAGTTTATTCACATATAAAAATTTCTGATAAAGGGAAATTTATAGTAGGTGATTTTGTACGTATTAGCAAACAGAAGGCGATGTTTGCTAAAGGATATACTCCAAATTGGTCAACGGAACTGTTTAAAATTCAAAAAGTTAAAATTTCTAGTCCTGTTACATATTTATTGGAGGATATTCAGGGTAGACCAATCTAAGGAGCATTCTACGAATATGAACTACAAAAGGCTAAATCACACATCATTATGTGTACTTGGTTGAAAAAGTGTTACGTCGTAAAGGATCGAAAGTGTATGTGAAATGGCTCGGCCTCGATAATTCACAAAACAGTTGTATTGATAAAACTAATGTACTTAAATATGTATACGCTCATTGAAAATAGTGACGACTATTATACTACCTGTAAATTTTATTTTATTAATAAAATATATATTTTATTTATTCTACCAATTACTTAGTTTTATTTAATTCCACCTATAATCCTGAAACTAAATAAAATGGATAAGTAAAACGATACATGTTGTTAAATTATTATTTTTATTATAATTAGTAAACATCATTTTGATTAATATACATATATCTCCTAACTATCAACATATTTACAATTACTGATAACAACATCATTATAATTACGAAAATTAGAGAATATATAAAATAATTAGGAATTCATAACGATATTGCTGGTATTATAGTTGTTGTCACATTGTTTTCATTTCCATCGAATAATGATGTTGGTTGTGATGATGAGTGGCGCTATCTCTCGTATAATTGGATTCAATTGAAGACTCATAGTTTTCATCTAATCTCAGCTCGATGGTATTTTCCCAAGGAGTGCGTAATTTTGTTTGTAAACTTTCCCATTGATCACTTTTGTAGAATGATCGATTTGGAAATCATTTTCATCACTATCATCGTTATTTGCTTGTGTTGTGCATGTAGGTGGTATGGCATTTATCAGTAGAATCATTCGTCTCCATCTTAGCGGCCATGTATCATTTTTTTCAA
Organism: Phosphuga atrata; assembly: GCA_944588485.1. NCBI lineage: Eukaryota > Metazoa > Arthropoda > Insecta > Coleoptera > Silphidae > Phosphuga > Phosphuga atrata. The sequence continues at coordinate 164,616 of CALYMW010000003.1, forward strand.
CATTCATACAAATATAACATTCAACAATCTCACCCGGGGTCGTGGAAAAGAATGTCTTGTCAAATAACCCCACCGTCAAAATGTAATTTGCAATGTTGATCAACATAATGATTTTGTGCGACTAACAACAAAATGTTTTCTGCTTTTCATCATTACATTTATAATATTTATAGCGTGGGGGTGGGGGCCCATCAATATGATCCACATCAGTTGGTAAATTGTAATGTTTGAAGCATGAGAGATAGGCGGCTATTTCTTCATCTTCTTGAAAGTGTGGTGGCAGTGAATTCCACATCGAATGTAGTTCTCGAGGTGTTGTATGGTTCATTAAATGTAATTTATACTGGCTGCAACAGTAACAAGCATAGTGCTTATTCCTTGATACAAAGTTTAGAAAAAAGTTGATAACACTTTTTCGCATCTTGATAATTTTTTGTTATTAATTTTAATCGTTGTATTTTTTCAATGTGTCGCTCCAGTCGTGCTTTTCTTTGTACTGCTGTATCGTCGTAGATGATCTTAACCATAACAATGTTGCGTTGTTTCTATGTCTTTAATTAATTTCAATTTGTTATATACTAATATTTCATAAATACATTCAAAGTGATGACTGGACGAAGAAGATTGTAGTAGGCTTTCCAGCGTTGGTAAGACGTCACAGTCTTCAGGTAAATTTATAAAATGTTTTAGACACTCGTTGTAATAGTTATCAAAGTTTAATGTTTTCAAACGTTCCAAGCGGTAATCGATTAATTTAAATAACCCATCTAACTTGCATGCCGCCTCTCGATCCAAATCGAACCGAACTCAGCTGCTTTGTAACGTAATATTTCTATTCCTCCTGGGCAATGAATGAAGAGTAATGGTGCAGCTATGACAAACGGGAACTATTTCGGTATATGGCATTTCTTCCTTTTGAGCTTCTGGTAAACAACTGCAGTTGGAACACTTTCTTTTAACACCTCTTTATCGTCTAGTCGTAAAGATTGTATTCACTTTCTGCCATTGATTTTTTAATGTGGTCCATTCAATTGGTATAAATGTTAGACTGTTTTTCGAATTGAATATTCGAACACACTGATAAAATCCTCGAACTGCGCTGAATCCAGTTGAAACTGATAATGACTTGGAGACAGAGTAACTAACTTCGTTTATGAGACGATATTCACTTTTAATCTCTTCATCGAACTCTTGTAATAAGTCATCCAAGAATGTAGGTAAACTTACCCGAATATATATACCCGAATCTGGTGAGGTTATCGTTGGAGTTGTTAAAGACATTGTGTTGATATTACTAATTCAATTTGTGTGTAGTTCTCGTATTTATACCCAAAAACGAACAATCAATAATTCAATCAAAATACTGAATTAAGTCAAAGACAAAACAAATGTCTAATTTTGGCTGTCAAGGTTCTTATATAACGAAATTGTTTACGCAACGTTTTTTATCTATTATTTCTGTAACAACTGATTAGTGGTAAAGAAAGTTCGCCATAATAATCTATTTTAGTCTCGTCTTGTCTGGTCTAGTATGGTTTTAGCTAATCTAGTCCGGTCTTGCTAGTCCGGCCTAGTCTGGTTTTATCTGGCATTAATGTCTGGTTTCAATTCAAATCAATCCAAATTAATTAAAATCAATTCAATTCAAATCAATTAAATTCTTTTGAAAAGTCTTTACGGTGATAAGACGTGTTTATTGTCATTAAAAATAAGTAACGATAAAATTTCAAGGTTGAAACAATTGCTTAATAAACATTTATGGCGATAAGAATTTATTGCATTTTTTGTGTTATATGATCTATTCCGGTCTAGTCTGGTATTAACTAATCTAGTCCGATCTGGTCTTATCTGATCTAGTCCGGTCTGGCCTTATCTAGTCTGATATTATCTGATCTTAATTTTAGCTTACAATTAGCACAGCTGAAATATATCTGTTATGCAAAAGGTGAATCATCGCTCGCTCATTTTAAAACGATACATGTAGTTAAATTATTAATTTTTTTATTATAATTAGTAAAATAGACTTATGTGGGGATGTGGTGAGTCATAATAAAAGTATTTCGTTATGTTGCACGTGTTTTGTAATAGAAGTTAGAGCTAGAGGTCAGTTCATTTCTTTTCACACGAAATTCAAATAATAGTAGTTTAAGTATTTATACCCAAAGGACTAACTTAAATCAGGTTTTGTAATTTTTTTAACTCCAGCCCGGCTAGTCTGACCTAGTCCAATATTAATTAATCTATTCTGAACCTTATGTGATCTAATTCCGTCCGGTCTAGTCTGGTCTTGTCTGGTCTTGCTAGTCCGGCCTAGTTTATTATCTGATCTTGTCCCGGTCTAGTCTGATTTAGTCTGGTCTTGTCTGGTCTTGCTAGTCCGGCCTACATTAGTAAGCGCATCTGGGGAAAAATGAATTGAATTGACTTGAATTGATGTGAATTGATTTTAATCGATTTGAATTGATTTGAATTGCATTGAATTGAATTTTAATATAGCCTGAACCTCTGGTCTTGTCTTCTTGTCTCATCTTGTCTGGTCTTATCTGATCTTCTTGTCTGATTTTATAATATATTTTAGTCTCACCACAGGTTTTCAGATGTCTTGAAAGGACATCCTTCCTTCCAAACACTTTCAACATTTAGCGCAGGAAAACATTTTTTGAATATGCGACGGCGGTTCCTTACCAAAATGATGATTAAGAACTCTCAGTTCGGGACTTTAATGTAAAATTAATTTAAAAACAATTTAATTTAAAAATAATTTAATTTATTGATACGTGGCGCCATCTGTAATGTAGTAGGGAAAATTGAATTACAGGGTAATTTTGTTGCCGGAATCTGTAATTTGGCGTCATCTGTAATGTAGTAGGGAAAGATTGCATCTGTATTTTTTCGCCATCTGTAATGTACTAGGGAAATATTGGCAGGCGCCATCTGTAATGTAGTAGAGAAATATTGGCAGGTTGTTTACAGGAATCTGTAATTTTATTAATTTTTATAGGAATCTGTTGTTAATTTACGTGGCGCCATCTGTAATATAGTAGGGAAAATTTGAATTACAGGAATCTGTAAATTTTAACAATTTACGTGGCGCCATCTGTAATTTACATGGCGCCATCTGTAATGTAGTAGGGAAAATTGAATTACAGGAATCTGTAAATTTTAAAAATTACATTACAGAAATCTGTAATTTCAAGGTTGGAGGGGAGGAGGGTCCAGAACATACTACCTTTCCCTACTCCTGGCAGAGACTCGATGCCTTAAAGCTTTCATTCGAATTACCCTCAAAACTACAGTGGACAGAAGGAAAATAGCACAAGAAAAGTCAAAGAGCTATTCCGGTATACAGACCAAGTAGGACAAGAAGGACGTATATAGCTCCTGACGAGAATAGCTTCAAGAAGGACAGTGGAACTAGCGCTGGAATCTCCTAGGTGCAGCATGATTGTGGCAATGGATAAGCACACCACGATCTTTCAACCGGAAATTCACAATCGAGACACGTGTCCGGGAAAATTTAAGAATGGACTACAAAAATAGAAATATCTATATTTCTGTTAGACACTCATTAGACACTCAGGGTGCGATAAACGCCCTAACATGTCATAGGATAAAATCTAGGATAGTTTGGGGGTGCCTTTAGAACTTTAAACGTCTGGCACAACACAACAGCGTTACGCTTGGGTGGGTGCCCAGTCACATAGATTTGGAGGAAAACGAAAAGGCTAACGCACTTGAAAAAGACGGCGAAGCTGCAGCGCTCCGGATCGCAAAGGCGAAGTCCTACATCACCAAAACCATGGCCCGTAAATTAATAACAAAATGGACCAATAAGAGTTATCAATTACAATAAGTCCGTACAAGTGGCCAACAACACAGCAAACGGATGTTGGGTTACATATATAACACGATAACAGCTTGCCATTATGCAGACTCCGCAAGGAACAGGACGAAACTGTCCTGTCTTGTCTGTCTAGTCTTGTCCGTCCAGGCTTGTCTTTCCAGTCTTGTCTGTCTAGAATTTTCTGTATAGTCTTGTCTGTCTAGTCTTGTCTGTCTAGTCTTGTATGTCTAGTCTTGTCTGTCTAGTCTTGTATGTCTGGTCTTGTATGTCTAGTCTTGTCTATCTAGTCTTGTCTGTCTAGTCTTGTCTGGCTGTCCTCCTCGGTAGTGTAGTCGACAACATACTCGCCTCTCAATGCAGGAGAAACGGGTTCGAATCCTAGTCGGGGAGGCAACAACTAGGGCGGTTTTCAGTAACTACCCTGAATGAATGAAAATATATGAGATACCGGGGTGGCGCATACTAAAAGCCAAAGTGGAATAGGGAGTTTAATGAGAGCTTCCCCCAAACCACTTTATTAAAAAAGTCTTGTCTGTCTGACTAAGAGTTACTTCGCAGAAAGAAAAGTCATAATCTCAGAGCGAGGTATTTATATAGAAAAAGTCGTTAGAAAAGTCCGCAAGGTTCGAAGTCAGGTCCAGGATTCTGGAAAATTTTACATAATTCGATATTTGAACTCTTTCTAGTGGGCTGTGTGTTAGTTGCCTACCCGGATGACACAATGCTTCTCTTCAATAGCACCGGCAGATAATGGGTCCTGTAAATCAAAGGAAAACCTGAAACTCCTGGGAGCGCAACGTCCTACCACCATTCAAGCAGCCAAAGCCTACCGCACGGTCTCTACGGAGGCAGCCTGTGTCATCTCTTGTCTTGCTCCAATAGAACTAAAAGTCAAACAAGCTGCACTCGCCGCCAATATGCACTCCATGGAAGAAAATCTGTTTAGAGAAGTTACTGGATTAAACGCCTCCGCATACCGAATAGAAACACGCGCAAATATAGAAGAATTTATTCACCCGTCAGATATTAGCCAGATGAAATACTATCTGACCTTGACAAATACATTGTCCATTCCAATATATACAGGGTGCGTTCCACTTAGCGCCCACAACTCTCAAAATATCCATTTAGCCGTTCCACTTGACGATCGCGGTCGTTGTGGTCGCGGCAAATACGTCACTAATGACGTCATTATTTTCGCCCACAACGACCCAGCTGAAAAGCTGGGTCGAAGTGGTCGTTCTGCAGCAATTCGGCGCGTTTTTTTAAATTCAAATATGGAGATGCAGAAAATTTCTTTGCATGATGCAAATAGTAATATTTTAGTGGAAGCTTATGTTTCTGCTACGGAATATGAATCTGATACGGAAATTCTATAGTTAACCTGCTTATTATTTTTAATATGCGAAGGTGTCAGTTACATATGTGCATATTTTACCTTCTTTATACAGATGGACTCAGCCTTCAGTATTACTATTACTGGAAACGTACAAATCTATGGAAAATACCCTCCATAGTGGGAAATTATCCCAAAAAAAAGTTTGGGAGAAAATTGCAATAGGAGTTTCGAAGAAAGGATATTTTGTGACAGGACTGCGCATTTTGTGACAATGCTCTTCCAAGCTTCGGAGTTTAAAAAAAACATTTTATAAAAGTCATAAATGGTATAATTACTTACATATAAAAGAGTAAGGGTTTAGAGTATAATCTAGATATCAAATTGGATGTCAAATTTTTAAAATGTAGAGTGTAATTAATATACCTAAAAAAATTATTTAACTGAAGTGGCTTTTGAATTTTTCATCTGAATAACGATTAATTACATTCTCATAATCAATAATACGTGGCCTGAGCTTTCGCTTTTCACAATAGCAACTTTGTAAAATTTCATACTACTCTTCATCTGAACTAGATGAAGTAGTATCGGAGACATTATTGCGATTGCCCAACCAATATTCAACTGCCGCAATCAACGACATTTTGATTATATCCTTTAGTGCAATTGATAATTGTTATATACATTATTGCAATTGAATATAAAAACTCCACTGTGTTGTTTACACTGCCATTTCTAATGTTTTCATCGCCATTTGTAATGTTGGCATTAGTGAACGCTCAAAACGCTACAAAATCTATTCCACTTGGGTTTTCGATTGTAACGGCCTCAAGCAAGTGGAACGGGATAAACCGCGGTCGTGAGCGTGAGCGTTGTGGGCGCCAAGTGGAACAAACCCACAGATGGCTCAAAATCCAAATATGGAGTCGGGTCTGCTTTTGTCGTATACAGGGGGGATGAGGATATATTCCATGAACAGCTTAGATTAAAAAATTAACATTTCTATCTTCCAAGTAGAGCTCGTCGCAATTAAGAGGGCTCTACAATATGTCTCCGTAAACATAGACCACATCCAATCTTGATCTGCGATAGCCGATCTGTGTTTGAAGCCTTAAAACATCTTACAAGGCCCACAGAACTTTTAATGGAAACGTGGCAGGGGGCAAAAAACTTACCAGGCTGAGTCAACTTACGATGGTACTGGGTGAAAGCTCATGCCGGAGTAGTCGGAACTGAACGGGCAGATAGTCTGACTAGGCAAGCTTCTGGCATAAATCCTTCCGTTCAGGGCCGTATCTGAACAAAAATTTCGGAGTGGGGTTCGACCAGTCAAAAAATGAAAATGTTGTAATGGATCAAAAAAAGATATACATTTTTTAATATTTTTTAATGCAATAGTTTTAACATAAACACATTTAACATACAAGTTTTGAAAAATAATTTTGATAACAATAATTCATAATAATAAATTCATATTTCTTTGCTTCTCTCTCGCTAAACGATTTATCACCTCTTTGATATCGATGTTAATATTCCCATGCACGCTTAAAAGGGCAAGACCTGTTAGTAGCACTTGACCGGTTGAATTGCGCAAATAATCTTTTAAACGTCTCAACGTTGAAAATGATATTTCCGACGAAGCTGTTGTTACAGGAAGGATTTTTAAAAGAGTATGTATATTGGGAAAAATACATTGATTATATGTTGATAAAGAATCAATATCATTTTTTGGTCTGTCAACTTAAGAAAACTCAATCCATTTTTGTTTCCATAACTGTAAATCTGTAGACAACTCATCGAGGTCCAAAAATTGGTCGTATAAAGTAAAGTCTTCAACGAGTGTGAAACGCACATAGTTGGTAATAGAACATATAATGAAGAAAGACTCATAAAATCATCAAAAAAACGGAATTGCAATTGTAATACGGAAATATTCCTGTGCGGTGGTTGCTATGACATTAGAACGATTTTGTTGACGTGAAACTATTCTGGGAATTTTAATGCATTCTTGCTCATCTATAGAATTTATAAGAGTTTCGGCTTTTTCAAAAATATTACTACCTGATATATAACACCTGATCTATATTAATACTCATTTTCTTCATTTGATTTATAACAGTATCCACATGTTCAACAGCTATAAATAGATCAAAATTTACTGTAGAATTCTACATAAGGGTAGAGTAAAAGCAAATAAAGTGGATGCAGTTAACATACTGACGATAAATTCGCTTGTCATAATCGCACGAAGGAATTGCAAAGCTTTTGAGGAAGTATCGATGTCTTTTACTAGTTTTAGTTCTTCCAACGTTTCAACAATTGGCTTAAAAATTTCAGTAAACCTAATTAGTCCGTCATGATTTTCCACCCACCGAGTTTCACACATAGATATTAGCTTAGTCCATTTAGTATTTGAAGCGTGTTCTTTTATTTTATTTTTCAAGATGTCAGTGCGGAAAGCTGAGATTTTTATGAAATTTGCTATAGCCTTTATGGTTCCAATGCAATTTCTAATATTTTGAACCTTACAGGAATGGGAGAGAGCTAAATTTAAAAAATGGGCACTACCGTGCACGTATATTGCTGCTGGATATTTTTCTTTAATTATGGCCTGTACCCTTTAAAACTGCCACTCATTGCAGTAGTACCATCATACTTTTGTGCAACCAAGTAGCTACCATCTATTACCATTATTATACCATTATTTCGCCACAAATTTTAATTATATTATTTTGAATTACTGGACTTATGTACATAGCGTTTAACGACTGCCCCTGGATGTAATCACTTAAATTTTTGTCTTCGCATGATAGACGCATACGCAGTAACGCTCTGAAATTTCCAGCAGTCCACATGGGCTGTTGCAAGGTTAGTGGTCCGAAATCAGAAGTTCCTCGTAGAGCTAACTCTGACGTTCACATAAGATAATTGTCTCAATTATAGGTGTCATCTTTCTTATATTTTCAGCAATTTGCTTAGAACGACTTGAATCGAGTTGCATCATGATATCTGGGACAGATTTGTTGAAAGTTGCTATGAAATTATCTACTAAAACGGAATTATTCTTGTGGTAGTCAGTTTTACTGTGGCGAACACCTCAATAGCATCTTTCAAGTTATTAAAGGGTTTTGAAACTAGTGCGTTAAGCTTTTGATTAGATCCTTTTCCACTAAATACGCGATTATTTTAAAACTTATAACAAAAAAAAACCGGCCAAGTGCGAGTTGTGACTCGCGCGCCGAGGGTTCCGTACAAACTTATAAGTAAGGTATCTTTAGGAGGACCTAACTGTATGCAACTGTATTTTGAACCCCCAAAACCCCTGCTTCTGGTGGAGATTTGCAGGATATCCCACTTTCATACACTAAAATACCTAGGGAAACTATTAAGCAAATGATAGCTTCTTACAGCCTAAAAGAATGGCAGTTGAGATGGGATGCCTTAAAAACTGGGCTCTGGACGAAGAATATTATACCCAACATAGAAGATTGGACAAAAATGGATCTACAGCTGACACACCAAGCGGCAAAACTGATCATTGGTCATGGAAACTTCCAGGCCTACTCCACAGATTTGGAAAGAGCGAATCACCCCTCCTCATGCATAAGCGGCGAAACGGACTCAACATCACATGTGTTCTAACTGAACACTGTAGAATCTAGACCGAATTAAGAATTAATGGAGCCGGAGGTATCTGAGCAAAAAACGAAACAGAATTAAAAGCAGCAAATAAAAACAGAACATGGTGGAAAAACTTTTACAGCAGTGCAGCACAATTTAAGAGACTTGACCATGATTAAACAAACTAAACAAGTTCTAAAAATATGCCCATGATGAGAGTATAGTCTTCTCAGTTTAGTCTTGTCTGTCTAGTTTTGTCCGTCTACTCTTGTCTCTCTAGTCTTGTCTGTTTAGTCTTTTCTTCTTAGCTATACACATAGAAAGTAAGATAGTTTTTTTGAATTTAATTATTGAATTAATTTGAAATAATTTTTTATAGAAATGAACGAAGCAAAAAATTCAGTTGCATTTGCAAAAGATCAACTTTGCACGACTGGAATTTCAAGAAAAAATTGAAATTTAATCATTAGGACGGTTAACTCCAGATTTAAATATTTACCAGTGTCACAAAGTCGTTCAAATAATTATGACCGAAAATTTATTTTCAACATTTATATGAAGCATAATTGGTTAGGTTCGACTGCAGCCCGGATGTCCCCCATGTCCCTGAATTAAAAAAATTCAATATGTATCTGTATTTCTCAATAAAAATGCGGTTTTTTCAACTCGTAGTGATGTTTTATTATATTTTTTTTTGCAGCCCTCCCACAAACATATTCCACGAGCCGCCACTGTATTTTATACATGTAATATATAATACAAAAAGAAAATTATTATATATATATATATATATATATATATATATATATATATATATATATATATATATATGTGTATATATATATATATATATATATATATATATATATATATATATATATATAAATATAAAGAATACTAGTAGCACATGACAAAATATTATTAGTTTTAATATTTGTATTTACATAGTGTGGATAAATACTTGATTTGGTTTGATACAACTAGCTTTTCGCTCTGACTGTATCACATGCTCCCTCTCATGCGACAAGAAGGGTGGGCTCCCTTTGGGACCTCTCTATCTGCCCGCACAAGCTTAGAAGCCAGCGCTCGTTCCAGTTTGTATATATTTCAGTGGTTTTTTTGTGTTATATCCGTGGCGATCTACACTCATTCCATTTATATATGGTTCACATATGGTTTATTATAATATGATAAAATTGAATGAATCTCGGCATAGTAATATAAGGTACACATTGAGGATAAACTCCTCGCCCACACCATATCGCACCCAAATCTTGTCCGTGTAGTTTTACCCGTCTCGTCTTGTCTGTCTACCCTTGTCTGTCTTGCCCCGCCTATTCTAGCCTAACTAGTCGAGCCTTTGATTTGAATTGGATTTATAAATGCAATGTTGGTAGCTATTTTAACCGTTAAAACACCTGAATGTTGGCAACGAATTTATTTTTCAGTAACTGTCTGGTAACTGTTATTGTGTGTGTCATGGCTGCTCGGCGTTGTTGTTCGTCGTAACGTAAACCGAACGCGAAAGCAAAAGAAAAGAAAACGGCGTAGAATTGTTGTGCTAATAAGAGTCGCCGAGTTTGAGTTTGCATTTTATAGTGTGTTTGAAAAATGTAAGAAGGTATCAAGTAGAAACAACACGCAATACACACTTTGTTGCCATACGCAATAAGTGTTATATATTTGTTGTATACCCACTAATTTAACACCTACATATAGTGGGATTGTTTAAATTTTCTTTTAAGTAATGGTTTAGGATCTTGTTAAAAATAAATTGCTTTTTGTATATATTAAATTGAATATAATAATTCAGGTGGAAAAGAAGAGTAAAGAAATTCAAAATGCAGGCAGAAGAAGTGTTGATTAGTGCTGCTGAATTTATAAAAGGTAAGAAAAACATATGCTTTCATAACATCTGGGAGACATAATTAAACCCCTTTTAAAGTCATTACATTACATTTTCGAATTAAATTTTCAGATCGTTTATATTTCGTAACATTAAGAACTGATGACCAACCTCGAGCAACAGCATACACACACTATTTCTCTGTAGACACAATTTTGAATTATGAAAGCTTCTTCTCAGACTTTGGTCCTTTGAATATATCAATGCTCTATGAATATTGTAAGAGGCTTAATAAGAAAATGGGAACTAGTAGTCTGAGGCAAAAACGGATTGTTCATCACACCACAGACAACTGCAAGACTCGTTTGAACTCTGCTTGTTTAATTGGATGCTATTCCGTAAGTTGCAATTTAAAGCAATAATTTTTAGCTGAATACAAATTTTGTAGATCATTTACTTGGAATTTAGTCCTGAACAAGCATTTAAGGTATTAAATGCTAACAACAATATTCCATTCATTGAGTTTCGGGATGCTTCTGTTGGTGATCCTTATACGATTTCATTAATGGATTGTCTAAGAGGTTTGGAAAAGGCTCTCAGATATGGGTTTTTTAATTTCCATAATTTCAATCAGACACTATATGAGTTTTATGAAGTAAATCACATTATTTTATATAAATTTAGAAACATATGAAATGACATCCATGGATAACTTTAATTAATCCTTTCGAGCATGAACAGATTTGTTTTGAAAAAGTTCCGGAATCTTTGTAATTTCACACTATCACTCTTAATCTTGTGATTGTAGGCTGGTAGTGAGTAGGAGTTTTGAAAGCCTTGCAATAATGGGGCATTTTATTTAATTTCACATTTTGTGCTACCACTGTAATCTTGTCATTAGTAAGCAAGTAGTTTCCAAGTACAGTTTGTTTTTTGGTTTCATTAAAGCTAAATTTTATGTTTATCTATGGTATGTTGTTTAGGTGTAAAATAGTTTTGCTGTAGTTAATGAACAAATATTGTAGAGCCCAGAGGGTTAGAAACGACTGACCTGATTTTAGGGCATGTTAAACTTGCTGCTAAAAATACATTTTCAGAAAAAACAGAAAATATTTTGCAGTATACATAACTAACTATTGCAATTCACATAAAAGTAAAATCATTAAAACTAACAGGTCGTTATTAACCTTGGGAACTATGAATGAATTAAATATTTATAAATTTTGATTAATTGTTGATATTTAGTCATTCTGTTCTTAGCGCGTGGAAAATGGTGATCTCAACTGGATTGTTCCTGGAAAATTTTTGGGTTTCTGTGGTCCACATAATAAAAGTCGCGTACAACAAGGTTACCCTCTACATGCCCCTGAATTTTATTTCAATTATTTCAAAAGATATAATGTTACCACTATTATTAGGTTGAATAAAAAGATGTATGATGCTTCAAAATTTATAAACGCAGGCTTTGAGCATCATGATTTATACTTTGTGGATGGCAGCACTCCCACAGATAAAATATTGAACGATTTTATTAGCATATGTGAGAAAGCGCCGGGAGCTATAGCTGTGCACTGTAAAGGTATCAAAACAGTCAAAATGATTATTTTGTGTTTATTTTAAATTAATTTTACTTTATTCAGCCGGTTTGGGACGAACTGGATCATTAATAGGATGCTACTTGATGAAGCATTATGACTTTGGAGCTAAGGAAGCTATTGGATGGATAAGGATGTGCAGGCCAGGCTCTGTGATTGGTCACCAGCAAGTGTGGTTGGAGTGGTATTTTTTTTTTTTTTTTTAAGGTTTATTGTTAATAAATTGTCATAATTATAAATATGGTTCCAATGGAATTAAGTAATATACTGTCTTAAAAAAAAACAGAACACCAAGTATGTATTGGACGATTTTAATGAAATTTACAGGATTTAATTATGTAAATGAACTGCATTGATGATTAAAAAATCAATTGTTTTGGTTCCCATTTAATGCTATTTTTTCTTGATTTCAACATTATGAATAGCTGCTGATTTTTTAATGTAATTGCATCTAATATCCAAGTAGCCTCTGAGTAGTTTGACGTTTCAGTTTGTTGTTTGTTCCGTGTTCGTCGTCGTGCACAATATTATCATCTAAGGGATCGCATTATTGGTATGCGAGAAGCGGGTTTTTCGTTTCGTGCTATTGCTGAAAGAATAGGCCGTAGTCTATCGGTGATAGTACGCTGCTGGTCCAGATGGTAAATGACTGGCATTGGTAAATGACTGGTTGGTTCTAAATGGCCAAAGAGTATCCATGGCTACTGTTTACAGCAGTAAGAGTCCACAGTTTTGGTATTAGATCCTATGGTCCACAACTGAAGAGCTAAGTGGATGACGGTGTTATGTTACAATGAGCTAAAATTATTCCTTTGACATGTTCTTTCCCCAGGGAAGCAACAATGTACGTAACAACTTCACCTTCTCTTTCTGTGTAAGGTTTGTCGTAAGCAAAACATGTAGAAAAAAGTGCCTCAAAAGAAAACATTCACGCTAAAATTTACGTTAAGAAAACGTTCTTTCACGCTAAAACATGAAAATGTAACAACACTTTCATCCACTTAAGTCTTCCATTGTGTCTACCTCTTACTCCGCAACATCGCAGAGCAAGACTTGATTGGTGCAGAGAAAGACAACGTTGGACCCATGAATGGAATAACATTATCTTCAGCGGTGAGTCTCGCTTCTGTTTATTTGCTCATGATAGTCGCAGAAGAGTGAGACGTCGACGCTGTAAACGCAGAATTTTACAATTTGCTGTTGAAAGACATGCGGCCTTTACTCAGGGAGAGGTGGTTTAGGGGACGATAGCGTATGGTGGTCTGTCTCCTCTAGTTTTTTTACAAGCAAGTCTTAACGCGATTAGGTGTTTTGACAACATTGTACAGCCAGTTTAATGCCCTATGTAAATGCCTTGCAGAACCACATTTTTCAGCAAGAGAACGCTCGGCCTCACAAGACAGTTTTTTGATAGTGCCGAAATTAATTTGTTACCTTGGCCATCTCGTTCTCCAGATCTATCGCAGATAGAACATGTTTGGGATATGATAGGTGTTAGAATAAGTAACTTACAGCGCCTCGCTAACACTGTAATGGAATTTACAGGTCAAATTAACGAAGTTTGGAATAAAGTATCCCAAGTCGATATTGATAGCCTAATTCCTAACATGCCTCGACGTGTTAATGAGTGCTTGGGAAATCGTGGAGGCACAACACTTTATTAGTTTTTTTACAGTTCATGTACATTTACTTCATGTACAATTCTTTAAATTTCATTAAAATTGTCCAATAAATTCCTGGTGTTCTGTTTTTTTTTAAGGCATATGTTTGGCATAATTTTTATTTATATCATAATTTTCAATTGGTTAAATTTGTTAATTCATTGATTTAATTGTGATAATTACAGTAAGGAAGAGCATATGTGGATGGATGGTGAAGAATTTAGACAAAGTAGAGATATGGATAGTCATCCCAAGCATAGCAATGGAATATATTCTGACAATGATAATGAGGACGATGTGCCACAGCAAGTATGTTGTATACTGAAGAAGGTGAACACTATGAAGTTGGTGGATAAGGAGGAGAAATCCCATACTGAGGAGAACTCATCTCCTCTCACGCAAGGCGATGCTCTTAACCAAATTAAGGCCATGAGGAGACACACCCGACCTCTTGCTGTTAGACCGTAAGTAAATATGTAATTACCATTTCATGTATTATAGATAAGTTTAATATTTTGAAGTCATCAAGTTTTGGAGTAATATTTGAATGATTAGCCACGTTTTCATTGTTTCACATTGTTTGGAAATCAAGTATTGGATTCATCAGGTATTGAGTAATATTTGAATGACTAGTCATTGTTTCACATAATTATTATTTCCTTGGAGTCCAAATTTTCTGTAATGAGCATTTTCAACAAGTAGTGATTGTTTTGGTACTGTAATTGTAGCTAATTTTATTACCATTTAAACTACTTATGTACCTGATTTTTAATCAATGTTTCAAGTGAATTACATTTCATTTTCAGTTTTCATTTTCAAGTGAATTACAAATTAGATGACATAATAGCGTGTTTTATTGGTATAGTACGTCAATTAGACCAATTTCTAAATTTAATAAACAACGTTCATCCCAAAATTAAACTCTCCAATGAGGTACAAACCGACAACAAAATAAACTTACTTGAATTAATTGAATTTGATATAGTAGGGGTAGGGATTTGTGGACCAAACTTGATTGAAATTTCAAAGAAATTAAACAAAAGAATATTTTTTATTAATAATGTGTTGGACCACCCCTATTAGTTTCTCCCGCACACTTCTGGGCATGGATTCAACCAGTTTGTTGATTTCCCCCTGAGGTATTGCATCCCAGGCAAGCTGTAGTTCATGTCCCACACATGTTGGTTGGGCCAAAGGTCGGGAGATTTGGGTGGCCACTGCAAGATATTGACGTTAGCGTTTTCGAAGCGCTCCATAGAATGCTTTGCAATGTGGGGGCATTATTCTCTTGGAAAATCGGGTCCTCCAGCTCCTGGAGGAATGGATGAATATGGGGTTCTACCACTTCATCAACATATCAGTGGGCATTCATATTGCCTCGGATGAATGCCAACTGAGACCTGCTTCCATAAACAATAGCACCCTATACCATAACCCCCACTGTGTGGTGCACATGCCGTTCAAAAGAAAACTGCACATGGCGATGTTCTCCACGTTTACTTCTGACCCTCATGCGACCATCGTGTATTCCCAAGCAGAATCGGGATTTGTCACTGAAGACCACTCTCATGCCATTCCACGTCCAAAACCAGCGAGATACACCACGTTGTGTATCCAAACGTTGCTGTCTATGACGAGTCGTCAGCGGAAGCATAAGATGTGGTCGATAGGACTGCCAAAAGCTCTAATTCGTAGGTAAACTGTACGAGGGGTTGCAGGACGTCCTTCGTTTCCAAACCACTGATCGGCTATTGATCTTGTACTCGAGAATCAATCTCTTAATGCCATTAAACGAGGATGGCGGTCCTGTACTACATTTGTCTGTCTTGGCCGTCCACTTCCTCTTCTACGACGTTATTGCCCTTACGTAGACCATGCTTGATAATAACGTACTACTGAGGATTGGTTACGGTTAAGACGATTAGCAATTTCTCCGAATGAAAAACCACCTTCACGTAAGCCAATAATTTGACCTCTGTCGAATTCAGTTGTCGATAATTTTCACGTTACCGGACTCTAGCCATAATCGCAACCTCAGAACGCAAATACACCCGATAATTTCTATCGTAACAAGTCATCATTGTCAGTGGCGCTACAGCCCTGTGCGGGTCCTGACCTCCCAAAGTGTCTTCCTCCATTCGTCCTTGTTTTGTGCTAGTCTCCAGCCTCGAAGTCCTAATTTTGATGTGTCTTCTGTTACTCCGTCTTCCCATCTGAGTTTTCGCCTGCCTCTTATTCGTCCTCCCTGTAATTGGGCATCTAATAGCCTCTTTGGTACGCTGTTTTCCGGGGCTTTTGCTACATTTACTGCCCATTGTAATCGCATTATTTTGACTCTGGTTACGATGTCGGGTTCTTCGTGTTTCTTTTTTATTAAGTGTTGCAGTTTCAAAATTGTATCTACGTCGACATGTAAAGTTGATTGTGCGTAAGATTTTCCTCTCAAAAATGCTTAGGAGGTTGGCGTCTTGTTGGCTTATTGTCCATGTTTCCGCGCCATAAGTTACTACAGGTACTATTAGAGTCTTGTATATGACCATCTTCGTCTGTCTAGTAATGGGTTTGCTAGTTGTTCGTAGTGCGTTGTTTCACCTGTTGCCGAGCATTATTATCTTTTCTATTTCAGCCCTGTAGTTATTTTTTGCGTTTACGTTGACGCCTAGGGACGTGAATTCTTGTACGATTTCGATTTTTTTTGTTCCGATTGTAAGTGCTTCACCGAGTTCATGCATGGTCCTTTGTGACGTGGTTAGTGGCATTATTTTTGTTTTTTCCTCGTTTATTTGTAGGCCGAACTTGTTGGCCGCCTCCTCGAGGGCTGAATAAGTTCTAGTCATTTCACTTGTTGTAGTAATGATGTCGATGTCGTCTGCGTATGCGAGTAGTTGTGCAGATCTAGTTACAATCGTGCCTCTTCTGTTTGCGTTCGTGTCTCTCATTAGCACAAATATTTGGTCAATTATGGATTTTAGGGGGCGGAAACCCCGATTAACCCCTGATAAACCCCGATGGGTTTTTACACCTTTGGTAGTAAAGGTAAGTAGTCTTACTTTGGTAAGTAGTCTTCCGTACCGTATGTTGGAGAGGACTTTATGTGCTACGTTTAGCAACGTAATGCCTTTGTAATTCTTACAGTTTAGAGGGTCCCCTTTCTTTTGAGCATATTACTCCTTCGTTCCACTTTTTGGGCATTTATTCCTTCACCCATATTTCAGAGTATATTATTTGTAGGTGGTTAATTAGCTGATATTTTCCCTGTTTGAGGAATTCTGCAGGTATTCGGTCGCTGCCAGGCGACTTATTGTTCTTCATCTTTTTAAGGGCTTCTATCATTTCTTGTCTGCTAGGTGGTTCCATTTCTTTTTCGCCCATTAGTTGTCCGATTTCTGGGGTTTCGTTTGTCTTCGCGTTTAGGAGTTGTTTAAAGTGCTGCGCCCACCTAGTTAGTATCTCATTTGCGTCCGTTAGTAGGTTTCCATTGGCGCCCTTGACAGTACGTTTCTGGGTTTGTATCCGTTTCTTTGCTCGTTTATCTGTTTATAGAAAAGTCTGGAGCTGTGCGTTTTTTCTATTCAATTCTGTATTCTTCCACGTTTTCCCTCGTTCTTCTTTGTGTCATCTTCTTATATACTGCATTCTTTTCTGCTGTTTGTCTTTCGCATTCCGCGTCGAACCAGTCGTTGGTCTTAGGCTGCCTGTGCAGGCCCGGGACTTCTGAGCCTGCCGAGAAGAGTGCCTTCTTGCATTTCTTCCACTTTTCTCGAATTACTACAATATTTAAATATTTTCGTCCATGGGCAGCTTTGCCCTTATGTTATCTTCGAAAAGCTTTTGTTTGTCCTCATTCTGTAGTAGCTCTGTGTTAAATCTGGGTATCTTTTCCCCTCTGATTTGTTTGGTGTTTGAGATTCTCGCTCCTAATTTCGCTTTTATCAGGAAATGGTCTGAGACAATACTTGCTTCTCTGCAGGTTTTTACGTTCATAAGGTTGGACATATGAAGAGTATCATATACAATGTCTATTAGTAGGTGATCGATTTGGTTGAAGGTTTTCCCGTCTGCAGATACCCATGTCACTTTGTGTATATTTTTCCTTTCTAATAGTGTGCTTCCTACTACTAGGTCTCTTGCGACCGCGAAGTTTATTACTCGTGTTCCGTTATCATTACTTTCCACGTGCAGGCTGATTTTCCCTATTTGTGCTTGGAATTGTTTTTCTCTTCCTATTTTTGCGTTTAGGTCTCCTATGATTATTCTTATGTCATGTCTTGGGGTGTTGTCGAAAGCCATCTCTAGGTTTTTTCTTCTGTGCTTTTTTCTTCCGTGGGGGCGTGTATGTTAACGATGCTCATGTTGAATTTTTTTTTCCCCTTTATGCGTATCGTACATACTCTGGGACTTACTGGATTGAAACCAATCACATGTTCTCTGATGCGTTTATTGATTATAAAAGCTGTTCCTAGTTCGTGCCTGTTGTTATGGCAGCTGTAGAACACCCCGTAATCTTTTTTTCGTATATGGCCTTGTCCTGTCCATCTTACTTCTTGCAGCGCAGTTATGTGTGCCTTATATTTTTCTAGTATGTCTGCTAGTATTTGGAGTGTTCTGCTTCGATACACAGTACTCACATTCCACGAGTATAGTGATAAATCATTGTTCCTTATTCGTTGCATGGGTCGATGCCGTAAAGTCTGTCCGGTGGTTTCCGATTTGGTTTTCCTATGGCGGGGAGAATCGCAATTGAGTAGGGGAGGCTTTACGACGAATCTTGACGATCACCGTGTGTTTCGCTTTCACTAGCACCTTTTGCACCCCGTAACAACATGTAAAACGTCAAATTTTCCGTGCCTACTGGATTATTTTGAATGAAATTTTAATCAATTACCTTTGACAATTACCTTTGACTAGTTCAATTACTACCATTTCTGCCAAGTATCAATTACTACCATTTCTGCCAAGTTTGGTCCACAAATTCCAAACCCTTCTTAGTATTGCATTTTTTATGTCCCAGAGTTTATATAGATAGCCCACCAATGTTAACTCTACAATTCCTTTCTCTGCCTATCATTCTATGATACATAGTACCTTTTCAATCATTTCAATTGCTACCCTGATTGGTTTCCCAACAAAAATCATTCAAAATTTAATCAATAATAAACGAACGCAAACGAAAATTTCAAATTTAGACTTTCAACTCCCTGACATATTTTGGAAAAACAAGCGAACAAATCGCAAATGTCCTTGGGAAGCAAAATGTTCAAGTAGCATTAACCCCATAAAGTTGTCCCACATATTGTTTAATGCTAAAGACAAAATCGACCCCCTCAAAAAAACCGACGTATACGAAATTCATTGTTCCGAATGCAATAGCGTGTACGTAGATCAGACAGGACGAAGTTTTTCAACACGGTTTTCAGTACATTCTCGCGATTTTCGTCTTTACAAAGACCCTAGAGTTCTTTTTCAAACCAAGACAAATTGTCTCGATTGTAATCATAAATTCACGGAAATAGACAATCTCAAAATCTTGCACAATTGCAACAAAGGCCGAGACTTAATCTTCTAGAGTCATTAGAAATTTTCAAACAGTGCCGCAATCCATCCGTTAATCTCCTTAACGAACAATCTGACCTAATCTCTTCGTAACTTTTTAATCTTGCTCAATCGTTTACAGGTAATCCCCAAATTGCAGAAAGACCAAAAAACCCTTAGTATAAATACATTCAATCATCAATTTGTAATTTACTTGAAAATGACCTTTAACAGTCCAAACTCGAGTCGTGATAAGTGTCTAAATTTATATAACAGTGAATAACAAGTTTGATTCTAATTTTTTTAGCGAATTTATCAATTCAGTTAGTCATTCAGAGCATTATAGATTCCCTTGTGAGTTTCACACATGGCTTCCTTTTATGAGCAGACTTTCTTGTCTACTATTAATAAATCTTAAAGACCTAATACTTATATGAGCGACCTGCTTTAAATATTTTATATAGTAATAATAAAGTAAATCCGAGATTTTCTATCACAATTATATAATTTATTGAATTAGCTTCGAGGTTTTTAGTGGGTTTTTTAGTGGTAAATTCTTCTTCTTAGCTTCAATAAATCTAATAATTTATTTTCGGTAACTGCTTTACGTTGCTTTAACAATGATTCGTAAAAAAAATCATGAATTTATACGAAAATAAATAGTGAGTGTTAAAATATTTGAAGGAAGTGCTTCGTTGTCTTTGTTGCAAGCATAACATTTCTTTGTGAATAAAGGATATTTGTTGCTCTTTAGTATTTTTCATATTATAATTAGTGCATCAATTAATGTGGAGTGTAATATAATACTAATTAAAAATTGCTGTCAAAATTTTTTTATGTGTACATTTTTGTACAGAAACAATGAGAGGAAAACATTTCGTACTAGGGTGCTAGCAAGCCCAGTTAGCAGTACCCCAACATTACTAAGGGCTGGAAAAATTTCGCCCGTTTCTCTTACCAAGACGCCATCTGCAACATCACGAGTATTGACTAATAAGAGGTTGGTATGATTTAAATTCATTGTATCCGTTGTGCATGTTTGCCGCTGCCCTCACTTGTCCACATATATTTTGTAGATTGTTTTGTAATGTTCAATTAACATACTAATGTAGGTTAATGGTTTTTTTTTATTTGCAAACTTGTTTTGTAATATTTTTATATGCATGTAATATTATTGTATGTTTTTGTTATATTATGTTTTTACCCAGTTTAAAAGGAAGATAAAAAATGAAAAGTTTTTATATAATATTTTTGTACCAGAAGAAAATTTAACTTTTTTAAAAATAGACCTCAAGAATGTTGCATGTAGGTAATAATTTATTTTCGGTAATAGTGCTTCTTTTACCTCCTTTAGTGTAGTTTGCCCAAGGATGGCTTTGAACTGAAAATATGAAATCAAAACAAAAAAACATTTTTGCCAGCTATTGATTATGTTGACAGAAATGATGATACACCTAGACGGACTAGTCAAAGGAAAATTTCATCTACCGCTGTTAGTGTTAAAACCTCTACACCAAAGTCTAATGAGAATGGATGGTTAGTACACGTCGAATCAGAGAAAAAGGAGACGAAGTTGGTTAAAAGGGGCAAGCGTACACTAACTTCAGAGAAAGAAAAAAACACCGCAGTTAAAGTATTAAGACGCTCTAATCCAATTTCACAAAATGAGAAAACTTCAAGACCTAAACTCAACTGTTCAAAATAGCAAAATTCTTCAAAAGGGTGCTAACTAAGATATTTTACATAATCAAAACTCAACTGAAGTTACATAATATATGTATACACTGCCGAGTATAAAATTGGGGTCACTCCGTAATTTGAGTTATATTAGAGTTATATTAGAAATTTTAGTTTTTTCGGTTGTAAAAATTTACTGATTGCTTAAAAAAAAGTTTATTGAAAGTAATAAATCTGAACAATTTTAATTTGATATGCTAAATAATGAAAATGAACAACTTCACTTTGATGTGCTTTTGTTGAATCAAAAGAAAGTTTTAGGACTTCAGTAGCGAGTATTCGCTCCTTTGGCAGTGACAACAGCTTGCAAACGACGCGGCATGATGCTCTGGATTAGATTTTGAATCACATTCTGCGGAAGGTTGTCCCATTTCTGCACCAGTATGTCGCGAAGCTCTCTACAATTTCTGGGGGCCGGCACATGTCTCCGTTAACGTTCTCCCATCTCATCCCAAACATGCTCAATTGGATTTAAATCTGGACTGCGAGCTGGCCAAACAAATCTCAAACAAGTTTACTATCATGAGTAACTATCTGAGCAGTGTGGGGCCGTGCATAATGCATAAATTTTGCGTCGTCTCCAAAAATAATCATGAACGGTAAAACATGGTCTTCTAGAACCTCTTTCGGATACCTGTAAACGTACAATGCGCAGTCAACGTCCCATTGCTATAATTGATCCTCCACCAAATGGAAGTTGCTCGGCAATACACGCTTGAGCATATCTCTCGCTTTGTCGTCGCCACACTCACGTCTATCTGAGCCCGTAAGACAGAAACTCGATTCATCGGAAAATAATACGCGACTCCAATCCGCTATTGTCCAAGCCAAGTGTTCTCGTGTAAAATTCAATCTCGCAATCCGGGGTTTACAGGAAAGCGACGGTCCCGTGCCTCTAGTTCGAGAAGATATTGAAGTCGCCTCCTAAATGTCCACTCACTTATGTTTAC
This sequence comes from Phosphuga atrata, assembly GCA_944588485.1. Classification (NCBI taxonomy): domain Eukaryota; kingdom Metazoa; phylum Arthropoda; class Insecta; order Coleoptera; family Silphidae; genus Phosphuga; species Phosphuga atrata. Next base: position 186,738 of record CALYMW010000003.1, read on the forward strand.
ATTTCTCACATCTTGCAGATGATTTCTAAGGGAAATTGCCATGCCCGTTCGGTTTCTCAAAGCACTAGAAACGAGAAAGAGGTCATCTCTAACTATTGTAGTCTTGCCTCGCGGTGAACTTGGTCTTCGAGTGAGCAGACCAGTCTCTTTTTACCGCCGCCATACTCGTTGCAAACTCGAAAGACTTTCACCAACGATTCTCGCAGTTTCGCGTTGGCCGCGGCCGTCTTCATTAGAGTTCCGCTTATGCTCATTGCAAAACACTAACAATTACAACAATACACAAACAATTTGCAACAGACAGATTACACCACAGAAACAAAAACCATGCTGTCTTTAAACTTCTTTTGTTTCATCAAAAGCATATGAAAGTAAACTTGATGAACAAGTCATTACTTAGAATGTCAAATGAAAATTGTTCATTTTCATTACTTTCAATAAATTTTGAACAATAGAAACTTTTTATTCAAGCATCAGTTAGTCAGCTAAAAATTTCTAAAACAACTTCAAATTATGGAGTGACTCTAGTTTTATGCTCGGCAGTGTATATGTATGTATTCATTTTATTTTATTTGAAAGCACCCAACATTTTATTTTGTATATATAGAAAACAAAACATATATTTTTAGATTTTAAGATATATTATGTATGTAGAGATATAATATGCACATATTTTATTTTTAATTTTTATTCGAACATCTCGAAAACAGTGCAATGTTCGCTTCTAAATTTTTATTTTTAATAATTAATTAAATTTTGGATT
>CALYMW010000003.1:192500-243000 GCA_944588485.1 Phosphuga atrata
TGTTCACATTGGCCGCCAGGCGTTTGCGCGAGTGTGACGTGTTGTCAGGTTAGGTTAGTATACTAACCTAAGTTTAAGTTTTTTTTAGTATATTAACCTGAACAGCACTAATAAACTCTTCTGTATAGAAAGACATGATGAAAACATGCTATCGTTTCTAGCGATAAGTTCATACTGGTTGAACTTATCTGACGTCGCGAGTGAATCGCGAGTTCCGCCGCTAGTTCGACGTGAACACACACACAAACATCTCACGCGTTTGATATTGCCGCTAGCGCGCCGCGCGCGCCAGTCGCTAGTTTGCCCGCTACTTATACCGCACTTGCGTTTCGTACGTGAACACTTGGATATTACGCCATACGTTTGATATTTCGTGACTGCGCCCGCGAGTCAACGTGGATGAGCACTTAGGGTTTGTTCACGTAGGAACGCGCGGACGCGGCGGCGGATGCGGGCGCGGTAGACGTGGCGAGTTCGTGTTCACATTGGCCGCCAGTCGTTTGCGCGAGTGTGACCTGTTGTCAGGTTGGGTTAGGTTAGTATACTAACCTAAGTTTAAGTTTTGGTAAGTATACTAAGCTGAACAGCACTAATAAACTCTTCTGTATTGAAATACATGATGAAAACATGCTATCGTTTCTAGCGATAAGTTCATACTGGTTGAACTTAACTGACGTCGCGAGTGAATCGCGCGTTCTGCCGCTTGTTCGATGTGAACACACACAAACATCTCACAAGTTTGATATTGCGGCGAGCGCGCCACGCAAGCCAGTCGCTAGCTTGCCCGCTACTTAGACCGCACGTGCGTTTCGTACGTGACCACTTGGATATTACGCCATATGTTTGATATTTCGTGACCGCGCCCGCGTGTCAACGTGGATGAGCACATACATCAGGGTGTTTGGTTGACATGTATATTTATATCTTATCTACTTCTACGAACTTCAAAGAAGTAGATAAGAGCTCTACTTCCGCTCTACGAAACGATTAGGGGTTCGATACGTTTCTCTTTCCTTTCATCATTTTCTTTTTGGGGTACTTATTATTTTTTCGATGATTTTTGATATGGTATATTTTGTAGGTTGAGTTTTATGGATTTTAGTTCTAGCCGCTCCTTATCCCGTCTCGGACACTCGTATATCGCGCGAATCCACTTCACAGCAGTAAACGCCGTCTGGGTCGGATGCTCTCCCGATGTTATGGAGATAATCTCTGAAGCATCCGTGACCCGCGAGAACCTGGGTTAGGTGGTATGATACTTCTCCATTTCTACGACTAGTACACGTTTCTATGACCGGGATGAGCATTTTTATTCACTGGCCCTTTACTACACTTGATCACGCCTCCTGCCATTCACTGCTTAGTTTGTTGATGGCCTCTTTTCTTGCAATTTCGTTTTTTCTTGCTTCATACAGGTCTTTCCTGTACATAGCTTGTAGTTCAATCCGAGGGATGCCTAAGATTACGCGAACTGCGTCACGAGATACCGTTCGGTAGGCACTGTATATACGTAGGGCCAGTTCCTTTGAACTGATCCAATTTGGCTATTTTTACCCTTTACCCTTATTTAGTGCTTCTACCCATATGAGAGCACTATATAGCATGGTGGACTGTGCGACAGTGCTTAGCGAGGTTTGCTACTTCTAGGTACTCCGACATTGGGTCTGAGCTTCTGGAGTGCGGCTGTCATTTTCATTCCTCTCTTTGACGCCTTTTGAATGTGTTCAGTGAAGGACTTTTATCAATGGTTATGCCTAGATATTTTACGCTATCCTTCAGTTTTATGTCCACCCCCACACCAGAGATCTGGCCCAGTTTCCTATAACCCATCAGCACGACAGCTTCGGTCTTTTCCGGCACCAGGTTGAGGGACTGTGTTCACAATCAGTAAATATCACCTCAATTGATAGGTTAGCTTTGGCTATAATACTCCTTTCTGATTTTCCAACTATGGCGAGAGCCAGGTCGCCTGCGAAACCGATATTATCAACTCCTTCGGGGAGTTTCAGCTTAAGGACACCATCGTAGAGTATGTATGTCACTGTTTTTTTTTTAAATCAATAGCCAGCGATTGAGGAGGGGGGTCGCCCTCTCAACCAATACACTCCTGTCGGTGCCGCATGATTTCTTGCTCCATTCACGATACGTTTCCACTCTTTCCGATCGATTGCGATGTCCTTGGCTTGATGGGTAACCCAGTCCTTGGTTTCTCAGATCTTCTTCCACTTGTCTTCTTTGGTGCATTTCTTTGTATTCTCCAGTCTGCCGGTCGCTCCCGCCAAAGGAGTTTGCGTGGAAGCTAGGTTTTATTCATCAAAAACCTAAAACCTACCTAGTCTTCGTTTATGTATTTCTTCTTCGTTCGGTGTCTGTTGATCGCAGCTTTCTCTAATCGTTTCGTTTCGGAATCGGTCGCGGTTAGAGACATGGAGTATTTGTCTCAAGTATCGCATTTCGAAGACCTAGAGTTTGTTTAGATCCGGTTTGAGCAGTGTCCACGTTTCTGATCCATAAAGAAGAATAGGAAGCATTAACGTTCGGTATAGGCGTATTTTGGTTTTGGTGGTGATAATCGTCCGCTTTCATAGGCACCACTTGAGCGAGGCGAATGTTGATGTTACTTGACCAATCCGGCTATGAACATCGGCCGTCGACGCCAATTCCTTCCCTGTCACAAGCGATCCCAAATACTTGAACTGTGGTACCTGTTCGATTTGGGTTTCGTCGAGGTAAACCCTCTCTTCCGATCCGTCCGTTGTAAGCACTGGTTTTATCCGCATTGATCTTTAATCCGTATGACGATGCGGGAAATGTGACACAAAAAGTCAGTTGCTTCGGCATCCGCGTCGGCGCAGACGTTGTCTGCGAACGTCGTCGCTGAATCGCGAACGCTGTCGTCGGCGAACACGTTCGAACGTCGCCGTATCGGACTCCGCGTCGTTCATCGAATGCTTTCCACATAATCGCGTCAACCACAACGTTGAAAAGTAGTGGCGAGGCGACGTCACCTTGTCGTACTCCAGTTCGAATCGGAAACTTCTTGGATAAGTCATTTCGGATACGAACACTGCTTGTTGAGCCGTGGTACGATGCCTGAAGAAGTTGAGTGATCTTGCAGCGGCACGTGTTCGGTTTCCAGGGCTCTCCACAAACTGGCCCAGTCTATGCAATCAAAGGCGGATTTGAAGTCGATGAAGACGGTTCGTTTGCCGCATCGAATTTTTTCTTCCGTTAGCTGACGGATAGCGAATATCTGATCGATGCATCCTCGATGTGGTCTAAATCCTGCTTGCTCTTCCCGGCTCGTTTGCTCTCGATGTTTCTTTAGCCTCGATTGTATGATTTTCATAAATACTTTATCAACGATCGAGAGGAGGCTAATACCACGGTAGTTCTTGCATTCTCGGCTGTCTCCTTTTTTCAGAATAGGCACAACGATCGCTTTCTTCCACGCCGACGGGATACGATCCGAATGCCATATATTCGTTATAAGAACGTGAAGTTGTTGCAAGTTGTTCTCTTAGTGTAGCTCATAATGGATCCTTGTGGAACACCGCTGGTGATGTTGATGGGTCGAGAAGCGTCTTTTGAACGTAGGATTACTCTACGGTTGCACAAGTAGCTTCGCGCCATCCTCAATACGTATGGAGAAATACCTTATCAGTCAGTTCTACCATTATATCCTGCTATATCTAGCGGAATTAAAATCGTTCCTAATGCCTAGCATTACATATTAGAGCGCTTTTATCTAGCATTATTATTGCGCATAGTGCGTTAATAACTACCTCTAGATTTACCTGTCCAGTCTTGTCCGTCTAGTCTTTTCTATGTAGAGTTGTCTACGACAATTTCAGGAATAAAATGTATAGACATATAATAACAGGTTTAAAATAAATGCTTTATGCGTTATCACAGAATGTAGGTCAATTTTCATATCACAAGGAAACGTTCGAAATTTGCCGAACGCTGAAAAAAGCGCTTGATAAATAAATAACAAACGCATTGAACAATTCTTTATTATTTTCTTGTTTTATAATAACAGGTTATATACACATTTCAATTCTAATTAGTAATATACATTTATGGCACATTATTTTACAAAAAAAATAGGTTGGAAAGTTAGTACAAGACAACAGCGTGAATATAATATATTTTTATTTGTAAAGCATACACGTGTTACTATATTTGGCGCAAGTCCGTGACGAGAAAATTCAACTAATTACTACTCGTGGATTAAATTTTGCTTTCAGACAAGTTCTGTTTGCATAGGTACTATTGTAAAGGAAGGGGGGCGGATTAGTTCCGTTGTAGGTGTATTATTAGGGGTTGTAGGCAAGTTTGACCTTTGTCTTTTAAACGGTATCTTAAATCTGCCCTTTTCCATATATTTGTGCAGTACGTAAATGTAAGGGTCCAAAGTGAAATATACGCACATCAAAACGTCTGCTATACGTGAGAACACTTTGTAAAATGATGAGTTTGGTATTATTTGACCCAACGGTATAGAAATCTTAAAAAGAAATACAAAGAAAATCATGAGTCAAGAGTGAAGATTATAAAACTAAACATTTACCATTTGTGGCATCCAACAAATAATAAAAACAATACAAATGAAAGCCATAAGTTTAGCAAAAGCTAATTCCTCAGGTGTTGCGAAATTCCTCATCCGTTTTTGTGTGATTATCGATCTACTTATCCTTCTTACCAAAACCCTTTTCTGCGTCTTTACCAAATGCGAGAGGGCACAGAACACTTTCGTGTTGCAACAAGCTATACACACACACAACGACGTCCCTGTAAGAAAATTAAGCATACAAAAAACAAACTTAAATAATTTCAAATGATTATAAAACATGTGCACGGCACGAAAAAAAAAATTGACGGAAAGCTAACAGATAAAAAAGGACTTTGGATAAATCTGGTACTAACTAAGGAGGGCATCATGTGAGACAAACCAAAAGAAAATTATGTAAATATTATGTTTAAAAAATGTTAAAAAATAATTTGAAATAACGATTTGTTTTTGTTTTATATTTGGTTTAGATTAGTTATCCTCTAATTTTATTTAACAAGTCTATTTGGGGAAGTACACAAATAATATTTTTGTTGGTTTACCAAAAGGCTATTGACATTTATTTGTATAACCTAATTACAGAAAACGCTTTATTTTTTTTCTTTATCTTCAGACATATTTAAATTCATTTGTAAACTAAAGCTAGTGACTGTAATCTTGACTGTAGAGCCTGTGTAGCCTTTTTCTGTGTAGTCTGTCTAGTCTTATCTGTCTAGTCCTGACTGTCTAGCCTTATCTGTCTAATCTTGTCTGTCCAGTCTTGTTTGTCATATCTACCCCAGGCTGCCTAGTCTTCTTTTTCTAGTCTTGTATATTTGTCCTCCTCGGTAGTGTAGTTGATAACATACCCGCCTGGCAATGCGGGAGACCCGAAAGAAAAGCCAAAGTGGAATAAGGGGTTTAGTGAGAGCATCCCCCAAACCACTTTAAAAAAAGTCTTGTCTGTCTAGTCTTGTCTCTTTAGTCTTGTCTGTCTGTCCTCCTCGGTGGTGTAGTTGACAACATACCCGCCTTTCAATGCGGGAGACCCGGGTTCGAATCCTGGTCGGGGAGGCGACAACTAGGGCGGTTTTCATTAACCGTCCGGGCTGCCCACCCTGAATGAATGCAATATATGCGATACCGGGGTGGCGCATACTAAAAAAGCCAAGGTGGAATAGGGGATTTGGTGAGAGCTTACCCTGAACCACTTTAAAGAAAAGTCTTGTCTGTCTAGTCTTGTCTGCCTTTTAATCTGGTTTGGGGGACCTCACACTAAAACCCCTTTTCCACATGGCTTTTGGTATGCGCCCCCAGGTATCGCGTATTTCGCATTCCTTCAGGGTGGGCAGTCCGGTCGGTTAGTGCCGCCCCGGTTGATAATGCTTCTGCCTCGAAGTTGGTTGTCCAATACACTACAGAGGAGAATAGTCTTGTTTGCCTAGTTTTGTCTGTCTAGTCTTGGCTGTCCAGTCGTGTCTGTCCAGTCTTGTCTAGCCAGTTTTCTCTCTCCAGTTTTCTCTCTCCAATCTAGTCCATCGAGTCTCGTCTGTCCAGTTTTATCTGTTCAGCCAGATTTATGGATTATACATTTATACCCAGATGTCTGTCCGGTTTTCTCTGTTCAGTCTCGTCTGTTCAGCCTCGTCTGTCCAGTCTGATCTGTCCAACCTTGTCTGTCCATCCTTGCATGTCCAGCCTTTCCAGTATGTACAGTCTTGTCTGCCTGTCCCGTCTTGTCTGCCTTTCCCGTCTTGTCTTTTCGGCCTTGTCTGTCCGGTCTTGTGTGTCCGGTCTTGTGTGTTCGGGCTTGCATGTCCGGTCTGGTCTGTCCAGTCTTGTCTGTCTAGCCTTGTCTGTCCAGTCTTGTCTGTCCAGTCGTGTCTGTCCAGTCTTGTCTATCCAGTTTTCTCTCCAGTTTTCTCTCTCCAGTTTTCTCTCTCCAGCTTTCTCTGTCCAGTCTTGTTTGTACAGTCTCGTCTATCCAGTCTTATCTGTCCAGACAGATGTATAGATTATACCTCTATACCCAGATGTATAATCTTGTATGTCTAGTTTTGTTTGTCTAGTTTTTCTCATGTCTGTCCAGTCTTGTCTGTCCAGTTTTCTCTGTCCAGTCTTGTCTGTTCAGTCTCATCTGTAAAGTCTCGCCTGTCCCGTCTTATATGTCCAACCTTGTCTGTCCATCGTTGCATGTCCAGCCTTGTCTGTCCAGTCTTGTATGTCCAGCCTTCAATAAACAAACAATAAATTGATCGCCTATAAAGTGTGAAATGTACCCAAAACATAAGCTATTAGCAAAATACTGCAGTCTTGTCTGTCTGTTCCGTCTTGACAGTCCGGGCTTGTCTGTCCGGTCTTGTCTGTCCCGTCTTGTGTGTCTGGTCTTGTGTGTCCGGTCTGGTCTGTCCAGTCTTGTCTGTCTAGTCTTGTCTGTCCAGTCTTATTTGCCCAGTCTAGTCTGTGCAGTCTCGCCTGTCCAGTCTCGTCTGTCCAGTCTCGTCTGTCTAGTCTTATCTGTCCAGTCAGATGTATAGGTTATACATCTATACCCAGATGTATAATCTTTCAGTTTCTCTAGTCCTGTCTGTCTATGTGATACCGGCGTGACAGCTTCCCCCGAACCACTTTAGTCGTGTCTGTCTAGTCTTGTCTGTCCTGTCTTGTCTGTCCTGTTTTGTCTGTCCTGTCTTGTCTTGTCTGTCCTGTCCTGTCTTGTCTGTCCTGTCTTGTCTGTCCTGTCTTGTCTGTCCTGCCTTGTCTGTCCTGTCTTGTCTGTCCTGTCTTGCCTGTTCTGTCTGTCCTGTCTTGTCTGTCATGTCTTGTCTGTCCAGTCTTGTCTGTCCTGCCTTGTCTGTCTTGTCTTGTCTGTCATGTCTTGTCTGTCCTGCCTTGTCTGTCCTGTCTTGTCTGTCCTGTCTGTCCTGTCTTGTCGGTCCTGCCTTGTCTGTCCTGTCTTGTCTGTCCTGTCTTGTCTGTCCTGTCTATCCTGTCTGTCCTGTCTTGTCTGTCCTGTCTTGTGTGTCCTGTCTTGTCCGTCCTGTCTTATCTGTACTGTCTTGTCTGTCCTGTCTTGTCTGTCCTGTCTTGTCTGTCCTATCTTGTCTGTCCTGTCTTGTCTGTCCAGTTTTTTCTGTTCAGTTTTGTCTGTCCAATTTTCTCTCCAGTTTTCTCTGTCCAGTCCTGACTGTCCAGTCTTGTCTGTCCAGTCTGTCGCGTCTGCCCAGTCTCGTCTGTCCAGTCTTACCTGTCCACTCTTATATGTCCAGCCTTGTCTTTCCATCCTTATCTGATCACTCTTGTCTGTCTAGTCTTGTTTGTCTAGTCTTGTTTGTCTAGTCTTTTCTGTCTAGTCTTGTCCGTCTAGTTTTGAGTTTCGTGTTTTTCTGTCTAGTCTTGTCTCACAATAAATTAATGTCTGTCTAATCTTGTTTTGTTTGCTCTTGTCTATTTAGCATTGTTTAGAAAGATAATGACATTCATACAGGTTGTGGCTTTACTCTTTTTATTGTTAGTATATATTATTTGGATGAATTTTAAGATTTATCAATAAAAGAATTAATTGTATTGATTGATTGACTTACCGAATGTAAGAAATAGATAAGCATAGATAACGTCGATGAGTTTTGTGGCTTCTCTATACCTAAAGCATTTTTCGTTTTCGTAAAATAAGCCAACTCCAAATAATGGGAAATACGTGAGTAAAACAGCCAAAGCCCATAGAGAGAAAATCGTTCGTTTTAAAACCTGTTTTGTGACATACTAAAAAGAAAACATTGTAATATTTATTACACGAAAATGTTTATGTTATTAAAGATTTTATAAAGTAAATCGATTTTGTGGGTGTATCAAAGAGTTTCGCAATAATTGAAAATTTATTTTTGAATTGTTGTAACGCTTAGCGTAATATCAAACATTTATTGGCTAATTTAAGACTAATATTAATAAATATTAGGAGTTAACAAATTTCCTGTTTTTTTCATTAGAAAGTTATAAATAGATTAAAAATAAAATGCTTTTGTTTTAATAAAAGTTTAGAGATTTGTAATATTAATACAGCTTAAAATAGTTTCAGTGGGAATAGATAACATGTTATTAGATTTACTTTCTTATTTTACCTTTGAGATAAGAATGTTTTTTAAGTGGTTTCATAATAAGACAGGACCGGTTTTTTTTATTCCTCCACTGTCTGTATTAAGAGATAAATTGCCTATTTACACATGGAAAAATAAAACTATACGCGTGTTTTAAAGTGGGGAATTTGTCTATTTTTTGGTATTACCTGTTGATAGAAAAAAGGTCTTGTAAGGGCAAGCCAACGCTCAACAGCCATAACGAAGGCAACACAGCCTGAGCCTAAACCGAAAGCTCTGAGCATAACATATAAAGCACATTTCCAATAGATTGGTATGCTTGTGTATTTTGGTAAATTCATTAAAAGTAACATGCCCAGTTGGGCAACTAAATCGTTGACTGCAAGACATCTTAACATTAAAACGTGTTTTGAATTTCTTGTTTTTGCTGATTTATGTAATATCCATAAGGCCGCTATGTTTCCAGCAGTTCCCAATACAAATGAAACTGTTATTAAACATTGTCTAGCTACACCAAAGTCCATATTACCAATTAATTATTTTGCATATATAATTTCAATGCACTATTGTTTCTTTTTATTATGCAAGGTAACGATTATATTAGAAAATGTTTTGACTAGTGGTTACTGTTGACTAGAAATTTTGATAGTGAAACGCGCGCGAACCGAATTATATTTTATATTATTTTACTAGCTTTATACACTTTTAGTAATAACATCAGTACACTCACTTTTTCCACTAAAGTTTATAGGATACCAATATCCGAAAGTCTTCCACGAACTCTACATTGTTACACTAAATACTTATTATTGTCGAAGAAATTATCAGAATTTGTATATATGCTTTAGTTAAGTAAATACTGTAATCATAATTTGTTCAATGATTTCAAGAAGTATTTTTCAATTTTTCTTTTGGTTCTACCTGACCCGAAACGAACCAGTAACTGTCGGCTGTCTTTGGATATTTGTCTCTGTGTCGGCCCGATGGATGGCGACGAAGATCTGCCTTTATTGAGTTTTATTATTTCGTTCTCTCCCTCCACTGTTCCGTTAAGATGTCTATAGATTCATAAATAAGGACCATATTCCAAAAACTTCTATACTATACTATCACTTGCTCACTTATCTGCATATATACATAACCGTTTTTTAACAATGCATCGTGTTCACCCAACGAAATAAAACTTGTTGAATTATTTTATAAATTTTCAGTCAGCGTTTTCCAAATTTGGTTGCATTAATTATACTATGTGTAATTAACAATAATGCTAAATATTAAAAATGAATAAAATTTAAAAGATTAAATCCTTAATAAACTGTAATATTAAAAATTGAGGGCACCCTCACTAGTTATAGTTATATTTAAATAAACATAATACCAAAAATAGCTTGAATATAATTAATATTCAACCTGTTCGTTAATCTACAAAATTAAGTCTTATTAGGACTTTAAGTCTTACTACAGACGCGTTTCGAGGTTTACCTCTCATCAGTGCAGCTTGCTATTATTTAATTAACAATTAAAATTGTTAATTAAATAATAACAAGCTGCACTGATGAAAGGTACACCTCGAAACGCGTCTGCAGATGGCTAGTCACATAAGTTATGTAGAAAGAAATGATCTTAATTATGTTACTTAACTAGTAGTATTAGTAGTAGCTTACAAGTGTTTATTGTGTAATTCAATGTCCTGCGTGGTATTAGGGGAAGTAGTTGTTTGAATATGACACTTGTCTAACAATAAGACCTAGTAAGACTTAATTTTGTAGATTAACGAACAGGTTGAATATTATTTATATTCAAGCTATTTTTCGTATTATTATGTTTATTTAACTATAATATAATCTGTAAAAATTTGTTTACTAATGTGCTGTAATAAATGTTTTTTATTAATACATTTCAAATTGACAGCTGGAAATATAGAAGCCCATACAATATTAGGCCCAAGGGCAGTAAACACATAACAACGCCAACGTGGCGTCATTATCCTTTACAATGTGAATGTAAGAAAATTCAGAACAATTCAGCTATGGATTTTAAATTTACAGCTGAAAATTAACTGTGAGCAATTAACTGAAAATATTAGAACTTTAATTAATTGATAACCAAGTAATTCTTTAACAATTATTAAAAATGTTTTATTGTCTTTGTTTGAATTTAGATGAAAAAATAGTTATTTTAATCATAAATGAAGTTAATTTGCTAATGAAATTACAATATTTTGAAGGTAATTAGACATATTAATTAAAATAAATTTACATAAAGTCTGATAATGGCACAATAGAATTTTGTATGTATGTAGCCAATATTTTTGTCTAATTATCGGTAAAATTATCCAATTATCTTGACAATGTTTGTATGTGTAATTTAATATATTTGTTGATATTTATAATCAATATTTGTAATTATCGAAGTAACTTACGTAAAAAAAACATTTTCAAGGAAGGTTTTAAATAGTTGGAAATTAATTTATCAAAGAACAATATTTTTTCACAATAGGATATATTTGTTTTCTTAATTGGTTTGTTTTACGATTTCAGCTTGGTAAATGTCCAAATATTTCCCTCAGAATAGTAAATCTTGTAACAATCATTATATAATTTTGTAATATTTTATTCATTGTTGATATTCTAAACAAATATTTGAAAGTGTTGGCACATTTTTAATGTTTTCCAATAATTTAAGAACTTTTGTGCCAAAGTTTGAACATTACGTGGACCGGAAAGTCGTTGTTTAACATTAAACTGAAACAGAAAAGTTTTTATTTGTAATCAATGATGTAACCACCCATGTTATCAAGAAACTGTTTCAATGCCTTGAGATCTTCCCGGCAGTTCTTTCTTCTGATTCCATTAGGATGTTGTTTATATAGTTATATATGCGCGTCCTTTCCTCTTCAATATTTAGCATCTTCTCGATGGTGTTTTCTATAGTCAACTTTGCCACTTCCTTATATAGCTCACTTCTTTCTGAGCTCCATCGTGCACCTGTAAAAGGTGTGCTCTGGTGTCTCCACGTTACAGTGGGGGCAGAGGTCATCGTTAATAATCTTAAAACGCTTAAGATTTGCTTTGAGCATCCGAGTCCGCTTAGGAACTGAGTGTGATGGTAGTCGACATTATCGTGCTTCCTGGTAGTCCTTTTGTCTAAGTCTCCGATGAGTTTCTTGGTCCAGGCTTCTTGGTATTTCCTTTGCCGTTTCTGAATTACGTTCACTTTGATGTCTTCTTTTTCTTTCTTTGTTTTGCCGCTTGGAGCGACGAATCCTCAGCATACCGCATAGAACAAAGTGCTATACGGATGGTTCGAAGACAAAGTGTAGGGGTGTTTGTCTACTTGAATCCATGCGAATCTACCCAAGTATCTTTCAAGCAGCGGTACATGAAATCGAAAGATGTGCAAAATTTAACCTCGGCAGGAACTATCACTAAAAACGAATTGCTCTCCTGTCAGATAGCCAAGCAGCCATCAAGGCTATTAGCTCATACAGCATCAGAAACAAACTGGTATGGGACTGTGTGGGAAAGCTAGACAAGCTCGGAAAAAAAAATAAAGTAACGCTATACTTGGTACCAGGACACACCAGGACCAGGTAGCAGGATATACTTTGTCCGGCGAGAGAATGCTTCCCGTCTCGACGAGTTTAGCATTGTTCTGCGCATACCCCCACTTTATTTCAAGTGCGCGGTGCTTAGTTGTCCGTATTTGAAAAACTGACGCATATTTCTTAACTCAAACTAATCTGCGCGTACCTCGGCGCGTCCCTTGCCCCTCATACCTCGGCGCAGTACAGCTACATTATCTCGCCGGGCAGAGTATAGATGGAAACGAAGAAGCCTAGCAACAAGGTATCCAGTAATCCCTTTATAGGTCCGGAACCCTTTTGCAATATGAGTATGAACACCATCTACGAAAGTTTAGATGAAGAAATAAGATAACAAAGGGTGAAAACCTTGAAAGAACTTCCAGGTTTTTGAAGCAGCTTTATAAGTATTAGTCTAACAAATTTAATTGGAAAATTTGAAAACTATGCAGAGACAGACTTGTCGAGTTTTTTTAATGTAGGCAGACTAGCTAGTTTTAGAAGTATCAGTCCATTGAATTGTTAATCTGTTTAGTTCACTATGTGAAATCTGGGCAGACCAGCTAAGGTCTAAAGCTTTAAGAGCTTCATTTTAAGACCAATCTACTAAATATAATTTGAAAAATATGTACAGTTAAACTTATCTTTTAATTGTTATTCTATCTTGTCGACTTTGTGAAATGTAGACACACTAGCTACTTTTAGAAGTATCAAGAAAAGTTACAGGGAGCGGCAGAAGAGAGGAATCTAATCCCAGATGTAGAATCCGGCAACAGAAAAGGACGCGGAACAATCGAATAGATATACATACGGAATTATATCATACAAAGAGAAATAGGTAAACCAAAGGGGAAATTATATGCTCAAAGCAGGATATGACTCGGTAGTGAGAGAAAAAATGATGACGGGTAGTAATAGAGACGAAAAATATTTGGAGTCTAGCTTATGAGGACGACGTCGTTGTCTTAGCAAGTACGAAAGCGGAAATGAAAGGGGTGTTGGTACGAATGGAAAAGTTTTTTAAGAAGCGTATGTTAAAGGTAAATGTATTGAAAAGAAAGTGGATGCTGTTTCGGGAGGGAAGGGATCAACGAAAGAGAGTTTTAAATTTGAAGCCTTCATAGAACATGTTAGCAGCTACCCACGCTTTTCTTGCTATATACTTGATAAGCCCACAACCCATTTTGTTGGAATATAAAACTAGGTATTTAAAACTGCTAACTTGTTCTATCTCACTCGCTCCCCATCTTTTAACCAGAAAAGAAAAAGAGCTTGACTGAAAATAAAGAGCAATAAGTGTAGAATTCTGACAGGAGTCTTGACGGGACACTGCAGACTCAGAGAACACCTGAAGGCCCTAGGCCTAGAGGAAGATGACAGATGCAGATTATGTGGCTCAGCAGAGGAAACCCCCATACATCTGCTCAAAGACTGCTCCGCAAGAGAAAAATGTACCTTGGGGCCTACTGCTTGAAGGCAGAGGAGTTGCGGTCCTTTAATCTCACTCAAATCCTGAAATTCATAAAGGAATCAGGACTAGAGGAGGCACTCGAAATGGGTAAGTATACCAATGATTAGAGGAAGAGGGTGGGGCACAATAGATCTATGAAGGTCGCAGTACAAGTCACCACCGAAATCTACAATCTTCTATGTTTTCCTGGTTGCCCTTTTCCCTTGTTCTACCATGAGTTCGATGGGCGTGATCGATGCCATTATAGCTTCCGTTGATATAGTTCGATAGCCGCATGCAATTCTTATAGCCATCGTTCTTTGTAGTGCTACCAGCACCTTTCTACAGATTTTATGATTAAGTGTATCGCCCCATATCTGTGCGCCATAAAACATGATGCAGTGCGCGACTGTGCTTAGAATTTTCTTTTGGAAGACAGACGGCCGATTAATTCTAGAAGTGCTAAATATCTGCAGAGGACATCTTGCAATTTAGAAAATGTTGATCAGAATAAATGGAAATCCGATGGCACAACATCGGGCGAGTGTGGCGGGTGAGGCAATACCTCTCATCCCATTTTTTTCCAGGGTTCGTTTTGTGCAGTCTATCTCACTCGCTTCCCATCTTTTAACCAGAAAAGAACAAGAGCTTGCCTGAAAAAAACGACACACTATTTACAATGGGCTGGCAACTTTTCAATTAGATTGATTCTCTCGATCCAATCGTTCACAGTAAAGGTCTGCATTCCAGGTTTCAGCACTTCAAAATGAACGTCCCCGCGAATACTCCACCAAACACATTATGCCAAACACCTCTGATTGTCTGACACGGATTTGCTTCCTATTCCGCTCATATGTCATTGTCTAAAATTGTTGGTGTGCCTGATCGATACGAGTCGGAAAGATCAAAATTACCAGATTTGGACTTGGAAAACCACCTCTGACATTTACGAAGGTCTAATGCATTTGAATGAACATTGCAAATATTTTTGGTAGCAACTATTGAGTTACTACCCTATCTGGAGCAGAGACCGGAACAGCCTAGCTGCCAAGATCCCTTGGCTGGAAGCACCCAAAGACGAAATTCCAAGAAACCCGAAATAAAAACACAGTCAGCAGCTCTCTACATTTTATTTGTAAAATTGTAAGTTTTATTATTTTATTTTGTTCAGTTTAATAACATAATCATATGCATAATAGGATATCAATTTATCAATTAAGACATTATTAATTTATCAATTAATATATTATTGTACATATCTATTTAATTGCGGTCAAAGTAATTGTATAATTATCATTCATTCTATAAAATTAATTATATAATTATTATTAATTCAATAAAATTTTATAATTATTTCCATAGAAGAACAAAGAAAACGGTAAAGTGTTTTTACCTTTGGAAATAATACTTGTTGAATTTGTTGATAGTTCAAAGACGAATATAATGTTTAAAAAAATCTCGTCTCGTTTTTGTCATCAGAATATTCTAAATACTCTTACAGGGTTAATATTTATAGATTATCTAGGAATAGACCAAGGGCTTTAAACTAACTGGTAATTTCAGATGGAGAAAATACTCAATTTTTTCAAAAACAAATTCTTTTATTCGATTCTTGTCACCAATATGAATCCACTTGGTTTTAATAATTGGCTAAAACACTTTCTTTTATAAAGCAATATTAATCATTGTTTACATGAATCTTGTCAATTGAAACATTTCCAATGTGATAATGATTGAAAATGTGTTTTTAATAAAAAATTGTTTTGGTACTTACAAAACGTTTATTGAAAATGATTATTTAATGTTGTTTTTAAAAACGTTGAATGAATTGCATTAGAAAATATCGGAATCAATATTACAAATTTATTGAATAAATTGTCAATTATTTTTTTATTTATTAGGAAAATTACTTTTAATTATTTATTTAAAAATAATGCAATACATATTTGGAGACATATAAAATTACAATAATTATTTAAGTGATATAAATATTACTTTAATATGCAGTGGACTGACTTTAGTTTGTTAAATATACTCTTTTTTATATTTCGTTTGATTTTTTTAAAATCTTATCTACATTATATTTTCTTCACATAATTTACATTACAAAAAGTGTGATTAAATATATATATATATATATATATATATATATATATATATATATATATATATATATATATATATATATATATATATATTATGTAATAATAACAATAATTGTGGTGCATTCATAAATTTATTTCTGAAATTCCTCTAAGTTTTTGCAATTATTTTAACTACATACAATGTTTCCTTTTCACAACAACAATAACTATGCGTACAAGCAAAACAGGGTTAAATAAACGAAACTTCAACAAAGTAGGATTTATAAATCTTCGAAATACTTGCAAATGTTGTAGTATCGTTTTGTTTTATAATCAATAAATTCATTTGTGGCAGTTCAATTTATTCAGCAAAACAATTTTGGTAGAATTCGAAATCAACGAAGTTGGATCATTGGAGAATAACGTGTTGCGTAAGCTTGTGGAAGCGTGGATTTAACATCTTCAGTATATAGTCCTGGTTAAAGCCATCATAATGATTAGACCAGAGAGGACAGTTGGGGTAGCACTCTGTGGATTACCACCTAGAAATAAAACGAATTAGATTAAGTAGCAATCGTTTAGGTTTTTACATATTTTATTTCAATAGGAGCTTAAAAACTTATTTCGGACTGTTTTCGTAATGCATACATTATATTATTGATTTTGTTATTATTTTATGATAACATTATATCTTTTAGGAAAATTTTCGAAGAAAAAAAAACACGTTTTTATCGTAATTATAGGTTCCTACGCTTTATTTTAACAACATAAAACCTGTAAAAACCAATAAAATTTTATATTGGTGAAAGCATACTAATTATAGAAACTTATTAAGGGCGAAGTGTAGCCTACATATATCCAACCTGTTCATAGCTCTATAATATTAAGACTACAAAAAAAATCCTATGTTGAAACAACTACTTCTCTGGCTAATGCCACGTAGGATATTGAATTATGCAACAGGCATTTGCATGTTATTACCAGCCCCATTACATTTTCATTCACTAAACGAGTACTAGATAAATAACATTGTTTTTAAGATCATTTCTTTGGATTTAAATTAAGTGAATAGCCATCTGCAGACGCGTTTCGAGATTTATCTCTCGTCAGTGCTAGTAATAACATGCATATGTATGTTGTATAATTCAATATCCTGCGTGGCATAAGGGAAGTAGTTGTTTCAACATGGGATTTGTTTTGTAGTCTTAATAAGACTTAATATTATAGAGCTACGAACAGGTTGAATATATTTATATATTCCGGCTACAATTCGCCCTTAAAAAGTTTATACGATAAAATTTTGATTTAAATTTCGTTTTATTTCATAAAATCAATTCATCAACACAATTAAATTTTTAGGAAAGTAAAACTATCGCATTACAAGGCCGCAAAAATTGTGTTTGTAACAGGACATAAATTTATTAGAATATATTTGTGTGTTATATAGTTTTTGATTTCCTTAAGTTTCTGTTTCAACTGGTTCCAGCTTTGTTATAGTATATTAAAGGACGAGTTCAGTAAACGCGATTTTACAGCACGCGTGCAAGTTTGGAAAACGACTAGGGTAGCGAGGAGTTTTCTAATGGACAAGTGCTGAAAAAGCCTTACGAACGAGTTTTTTATAGTTTTTTTTTCTATTTTGCGCCCTTTTATGCCATTTCTAAATAAAAAAAACGCCGATAGATATTGAGAAAATTGTACCGCACTTGGCGAGCCATAATCCCACGCATATAAGTGCTGTTAATGCGTCCATTACAGACGCAAAATAGAAAAAATATTTTTGTGTGCTAATTATTACGGTCGCAATTTCCTAGAAGAAATTCAAAAATATTGAACGTCTAAAAAGCAAACAATACGAGTTGTATAATAAAAAAATTATGTAACTAGTTGACATGATATACAGTTGCATATCATGCTACATAGTGTTGATTTAATTTAACTAACTAATTATTGCGGTCGCAATTTCCTAGAAGAAATTCAAAAATATTGAACGTCTAAAAAGCAAACAATACGAGTTGTATAATAAAAAAATGATGTAACTAGTTGACATGATATACAGTTGCATATCATGCTACATAGTGTTGATTTAATTTAACTAACTAATTATTACGCTCGCAATTTCCTGGAAGAAATTCAAAAATATTGAACGTCTATAAAGCAAGCAATACGAGTTGTATAATAAAAAAAGTATGTAACTAGTTGGCATGATATACAGTTGCATATCATGCTACATAGTGTTGATTTAATTTAACCCCATTTTTTCAGAAATATTTAAATAGTTCTTAATTGTTTTCTTGATAAAATGTTTATTTATTATATTGAGTTTTACGCTCAAACATTTTTTTTTTAATGCGATTTTTATATTTTAGTTTCCAACTTGAAAAATTATTATATTTAACAATAAGAACAAAATCTATATTTTTAACATAAGTTTAAAATCCTGTATTAAATTTCTCCTTTAAATTTTGCACGATTTCTTATTTTTTTTTTTTAAAATATGGTTTTGTAAAAATAGTATAATACTATTTTTACTCGCGGAATTACACACTCCCCGCTACGCGGGTTGTGTGTAACTGTTCCGCTCGTACGTTTAATAAGAAAAATATGTTTGATGTAACAAATTTATTGCTTATTAGGTTATGTTTATGTAATTATCATTATTTAATATTATGATAAACAAACAGTTGTATTTTCATATATAACTGTTAGTCGACATTATTTAACTTGAAAGAAATGAAAAGAAATACATTCTTTATGGTTACATACCTTATTATTTAGTACTTATTTGGGTTAAACTGGAATAAGAGTGTTCATAGATATAGGCAACCCAATGTACGCAATGTCATTTTCCGTTAGTCTGAATTGTGGCATGGGGGGCGTTGAACGTATGAGCACGTAATAGCAGCTCTCAACCAATCAACGAACCGTAAACCAAATGCACGTGTGTGTTATCAATCATAATTTATCATTAATCGCGGTCTGTTACATACGTGTATGTTATGATATATTTATATAGTCCACGAACTGTACAATAATGGGCATTTATAATAGTGGTCGTAGATAAATAATTAAAATAACACATTATAATCGGGAAAGTGTAATTACAGATAATTGAACGCCTCTGTTGAGGTAGGAGATTAGAATTCATATCGTAAATACATTGAATTCAAACTTTCAATTCATACAAGAGAAAGGCTTATAATTTGTTACTATTTTCAATTTCAACTAGATTAGAAATGATATCTAGAATAATAAAAAAAACTGTATTATAAATTGAATTCATTCTGTATTACGTAATTTATATTTTCGGTTATTGTGGAATATTACGCAATAACTTGCAATACGGTAATTATTAATTAAACGGCTAAATTTGAATTAAACTCATTTTAGATTGGACAGGTCTTGATTCATCATGCAATACCAAGCTAGTTATACAAGAATAGATATGCAAGACTATACTAGCCATGTAAGAATAAACATACTAGGCTAGGCTATGATGAAACTAATTTTAGACTAGACACTGAACAGACAAGTCTTGATTCATTATACAAGACCAAGCTAGTTATACAAGAATAAATATGCAAGACTATACTAGCCAAGTAAGAATAAACATACAAGGCTAGGCTATTCATGCAAGAATAGAAAGCATAAAACTGCTGAAAACAAGAAGGAGCAAAGTTGTAAGAGGATCTTCCTCAAAAGAGGAGGTCTAAAGTCACTTCACACAGTATATAACAGGTGGGCCATTGAAAACGAAACGCAGGGATTTTCGGATAGTTAAAGATGAATTCTCAAAAAACACTCGGACACGTCAACTTTGTTTGTGAGGGGGACACCTTTTACTAAAACCCCTAAAACTTTAAAATGACACGGTTAGGTAAGTTATACCTCATTTGAAAGCCCGTTTAGCCTGAAATACTAAATGGCTAACATTTTATAAATCTATCAATTTGTTTTCGAGATTATTTAATTTCAAGTTATGAACGCTTCAAGTTACGAACGTTTTTCGGTTATGTCTTGAAAGAAAATGGTAATCGTTAATTAGAAGACCATTGGACTTTTCAACAAGATGGAGCGACACCACATTATACGCAGGCTGTTCGAGAGTTTATGGACAGATTTTTCCCGGGACAATGGATTGGACGAAGAGGTGCTCTGGAATGACCGGCTCACCTGATTTCAGTCCTCTGGACTTTTTTTTGTAGGGTCATCTAAAGAGTAGAATATATGCAAAAGGACCACAGTTTCTGGAAGAGTTACGTCGACGCATTATTGAAGAATGCCGTCAAATTACGCCACAGATCCTCCAAAATGTAAGAGAACGTTTCCAGCGGAATTTGTATTTTTGTAGGGAATTTGGTGGCGCACAATTTCAGCATTTGTTAATAAAGCAAAATTTGCAAACTAATATTTTCTGGCGTTGAAATGTGTTTTTTTTCCCTTCACTTTTGCAGTTTTTGGGACAAAAAGGACAGATTGAACAATTGGACTTCCTTTCAACGACATAAACGAGGAACTAAATCGAAGAAATTAAAGATTAAATAATCTTGACAACAAATCGATAAATTTGGAAAACGTTAACCGTTTAGTATTCAGGGCAATAAGGGGTATTTTGCAAATGAGGTATCATTTACCCCACCGTCCCATTTAGAATTTTAGGGGTTGTAGTTCTAGCGCGAAGGGGTTGAGTGATTTGGCTACAAATTTTCTTGTAAAAGGTGTTCCCCTCACGAACAAAGTTGACGTGTCCGAGCGTTTTTGGAGAATTCATTCTTGACTATCCGAAAATCCCTCTGTTTCATTTTCAATGGGCCACCTAATATTAGTTCACCTGTCCTACACCTTCACCTGTGCCAAAGAAGAAGAGGTGGAATCTGGCGCTTGGAACTTGCGCGCGTGCGAATCACTCCTTTCAAAATATGATGGTTAGATTAGGTTATATTAGAGCAGATAAATGCAGATCACATATCGATCAGCAGTGCGACCTCTCGATCCATAATAAGAAAAAATACTACACTTTCTAGTTATAAGAAGGACAAGATTCCCCATCTTTATCCTTGGCACGTGCGACAACTAATGTTTCGTCCTTCACACAGGCAGTTTTGGCCTGTGAGTTTTCTCAGGTGGTTTTAGAGGCGAAATTCATCTAATTTGCTTTTTTAACAAGGAATTTTATCATAAAAAAACAAATTTCAAAACACCTGACAAACTCAAAGACTAAAACTGCCCGCGTGTTTGGCTCAAGATGGTTCAGTGAACTTTCACCGCAGGAACTTCCACCGCTAAACAGTTTCACCGCTGTGAAGTTTCACCGCCCACGTTTCACTGTTCGGAACTCTCACCGCATCCAATTAAAAAAAATACGTAAACGAAAATTCTAAATTACTTTCTTTACTATTAATTTTCGTTTCTCTAAAATGAAATAAGTGAATATTAAAATTGCTTTGTACAATTGTCTAAATTTTTATTTAAATTATCGTAATATTTTCTGTTTATTTTGAAATATACATATCAATTTAAAAATAGAATCTTAACTAGTATTATAGGGAGCAATACTTCTAATAGAAACAATAACATTCTCTCTCTCTCCGTCACCCCTTGTTCGTTCACTGCTGGACATAGGCCTTTCCTATATTCTTCCATTTGACTCTCTCCTGTGCGTTTTGGTGCCAATCTTTTTTTGCCGGGTTTTCTTGATGTCATCGATCCACCGTATTTGGTGTCTTCCCCTACCTCTTTTTGTTTGCCTGGGTCGTCATTGCGCAATTTTAGCTGTCCAGCAATCACACGTTAGTCTTGCGACTTGTCCAGCCCATTGTCACTTTAGTTCTGCGATTTTTTCTATTAGGTCTTTTACTCCTGTTCTTTTCCTGACTTTTTCGTTAGTGATTTTTGTCTCTTAGCGTTATGCCGAGCATGGTTCTTTCCATAGCCCTCTGGATCACTCTCTAGCCCGTAGGTGGTTTATAGGAAGTATACATGTATCGAAAACCTTTCTCTTAAGATTTATGGGTGTGATGTTCTTTTTTTACTGTGCATCCTAGTTTCCCGAATGCTGCCCATGACAGTTGTATTCGTCTTGATATTTCGTTTGGTCGGTTCTCCTTCCCCAGCAGTATTATGTGGCCCAGATAGTTTTACTGGGTAAAGGATAGTATTCGGTAACATTTTCAATCACGATGTTATTTATGAGTACGAGTGGGTTCTCGGGACTTCATCTTTAACCCTATCGTCTCCGATGCCTGGTTGAGTTCTTTAAGCATTTCAGTGAGCTGGTCTAGGTCTTCTCATACCAGTATGATGTCGTCTGTAAAACGTAGGTGTCTCAGGTATGCTACGTCGATTTTGATTCCTTTGTTCTCCCATGCGAGTCTTTTGGAAACATCTTCCAGGGCACTTGTGAACAATTTCGGAAAGATTGTGTCTCCCTGTCTTACTGGGTTGCTCAAGTCTCCTTCGTTAATTCTTACGTGTTGTAGGGCGTTTGTGTATATGTGCTTGATGATTGCTATGTATCTGGAGTCAATTCGTGCATTTTCCATGGATTTCAATATGTTTCAATATGTTTTCAATAAATGTAATTCAATAAGTTTCGACAGTGTCCAAGGCTTTGTGGAAGTCGATGAAGGCCATATGAATGGGTACGTTGTATTCCGTGTTTTTTTCAATAAAATTTCGAATCGTTTGTAGATGGTCGGTTGTGCTAAGAAGCCCTTTCGGAATCCGGCTTGTTCTACCGGTTGATACTCGTCAAATTTAGTTGTTAGTTGGTTATTATCTTTTTAGAGAGTTTATAAACAATACAATAACAATGCAGATTCCATCTTTCGTGTGGAAAAAGTGGTTGTCGCCGGTTTGTTCTTCTTTGGGAACGCCATATCCTCGGTAAGAATTTGAAGCAAACTATTTCCAGTATTTGAAAAGTACTGCCAGTA
This sequence comes from Phosphuga atrata, assembly GCA_944588485.1. Classification (NCBI taxonomy): domain Eukaryota; kingdom Metazoa; phylum Arthropoda; class Insecta; order Coleoptera; family Silphidae; genus Phosphuga; species Phosphuga atrata. Next base: position 215,199 of record CALYMW010000003.1, read on the forward strand.
ATTTTGATTTTGTTTATAGACGCATTGAATTGCATGGTGACAAACTTGCATGTTAATTGAAACCACTATTTTTTTCCGTTGATTTCGAGATTCTGAATTTAGCTTTAGGCTTTGATGTTTTCTCTTGGAATGATATACTTCGTCTTAATCCTTTCAAATTTATAGTTCAATATAAACCATTAGATTAAAATCTGATTAAATTGTGTTATTTAATTTAATAAACTTTTTTCACAGTGGAAAAAGTATAAATGCAGAAAAGATTGTTTTTCTTCATATGGCGCTATAGCATAAATCTTGCCCTGGCCTCCTGTATTTTTGTCCTCCATTTTTCTCTGTCCTTTGCTGTTCTTCTCCACGCTCTTAAAGTCGCTTTCAGTTTGTCTATCATGATTTTTGATTAGGCTCGTGCGTGGGGTGTAGCCTCTTCGTGTGTCTTTTAGGTGTGTATAGCCTTTTCTAGCCCCACTATCTTTGAAGAAAAGATTATATGGAAAAATTGTATGGTAATCGATTATAGCTTATCAAAAAGTAGTTATTACGATTTAAATGCAATTATTTTCCTATATTTATGTTTATGTATTTTTTTGAATTAGATGTGGTGAAATTGCCGAACGGTGAAACTGCGTGGCGGTGAATCTACTCAGCGGTGAAAGTTCATGCGGTGAAGATTCCGCGGTGAAAGGAATGCGGTGAACGGATACCCTTAAAGGCCGGTCCAGACGCTCCGTTTTGCAAAACCTTTTGTCTGCACAGTTCAACACGTTGCAGATAAAACGTTGCGTGTGGATAGGAAAACTGCGCAGTTTTGAAAACTGCGCGGAGACGGTACAGTTGCAGCGATAACTGAGCTAAAGAGCATAGATATCCATGAACTGTGCAGACAAGTCATCGCATGTAGACGGTAGCTCCATTTTCCGATTCATTTTGTTCAAAAATGACCATACTAGTACCTCCTACATGACGATTTCACTAATATTGTGCGAAATATATAGATATATCTGCACCGTGTAGACGCTCTACAAATTGCGACGTTTTCGGAGCGGAGCGTCTGGACTGGCCTTATTAGCGGATATTTATGACTTCTGTTTGATTAATTTAGTTCACTGACTCAATGTACATTTAATGTACTTACTCCATATGTAATGTAATTTTCGTGTCATCTTGCTTATATTCTAGTCTATTGTCTAATGTCACTGCTAAGTATTTAACTGTAGATGAGGGTTTTCGATCGTTTTACCAAGTACCTTGGGATAGTTTTGCAATTGAGGGTCTTACAACCTTTCTTATTCGTTTCAAAGAGATTTTTTTTCTTTTGTTCAGAAATTTTCCATTTTCAAAAAGATTTTTGCAAACAAATGGATTTTAGCGTACCGTAATGACATTATCTATCGCGGTTTCATCGGTGTAAAGTAGCAAGTTGGTCGGTGGTAAAGTTAGGATTTCATTTAAATATAAATCGAACTGGTCCTAAAATTAGAACTACACTGAGGTATACCAGCCATAATTAGTCTTTTATTGGAGACATTTATACTAATTTTGATGTATATTTCCTTTTATAAAACTTTTATAAAACATTTTCTCAAAATATTATAAACGATTTATAATTAGACAGATATGTAAATGAAAAGCTTGCGTAAATATATCGTTAAATATTAAGAAATGTGAACAAGTTGAGTAAGTTTTCTAAATGTCAGAAGAATATTGAGTTTTGAATAAACACTGTATTTTCCCATGTTAAAAATAGAGTAGAAAATTTATTTATTTATTCAAACAACATACTCAAGCGAAATTGTAATTGTATTATTCACTTATCAACAACAAACAATTGTTTTTGTAGTAAAACTGCCATCGTGAGCGCAACTTCTTTTCTGTAAACGTGCTTTTGCAAAATGTATCTTTTGAATAAACTTTCAAAGATACATTTTTCCTTCGAAAGTTCTAGTTGCAATTTTACTACAAATATAATTCATTCATTCGCAAATTTATTATTGTAATTCTTATTATTCACATTTTCATCTTTAAATCTTCATTGGGAAATAGGATACAAAATAAGGAATGTTTGTTCTTTATAGTCTAATAAGAAAGGAGTTAAAAAACGAATTGGTTTTAAAGAGCTATAACTTTTTAGGTATTATTGTATTCAAAGCATGCACTGTCCCGTTTTAACTTAAACCTTAAAAAAGGGTATTTATACCTGTCTTATCACCTTTTATGGGATTAATATGAAATTATTAATTAGTATTTGTAGAAATCTTGAAAATTGAATTGCAAAAATTGTTGATATTGCTTCTATGTGTAATAAATGCTGAGGGGAAAGTAAATTGCAATTAAAGAAAACCTGAACGAATAAAATATTTGTATTTTATTTTATTCGAGGATTTCGTGAATACGTAATTTGAATATTTTTATTGTAAAGGGCATAGTATTATACCAGCTTAACACATTAATTAAACGTATCCACGCGAGAAAGTTGTTTGCTGTTTTAATATTTTCCTTATATCAGATTTTCAGGAAAACGAAGGCCGCCATTTTCACTCCAGACTAATATATAGCACCGGAATCCTTTCCTTTAATATTTTTTGGTAAAAATATCAAAGTTTCATCTGCTCTAATTAGTGCAAGTCACGTTAACTAATATTTTTTTTGGCCAAACAATAAATTTATTACTCTCGATTCAAGGAAAGAAAAAGCGGAAATTGTTCACTCCAGGGGGTTGATTGATCTCAAATTAGATCTACACAAACATATAGCAATACATTTGATCGAAATACCACGAGAAATTGATAATGAAACATTTATGTGCAAATAGATTACGTCTGTTAGATTACGTTTCCACTTGTTATGTAAGCGGAGCAACTCGAATCTAGGGAAATCCTAAATTTCAGTTCTATACCTAATAACAGACGTTTTCGGGCCGATACGTTAAGAGATACGTTAAAAGTTAATTGAAAATACGCCGTTAACAATATTAATAATCTTCATTTTCTCCATTATTTTATTTATTCATTTTTAATATTTTAAATTAGGGGAAATAAATAAAATTTAACAGCGTCTTTTCAATTAAGTTTTAACGTTTCTCTTTCAGAATCGGTCCGTTTAAACGTAAATAAAACGGTAAATTTCTTTTGTCTAGACAGGTTAGACTAGTCAAATTAGTTAGGACTAGAGTTCATATAATCTTTTTTTTCTTTGTATTGGAATTTGATAATTTGTTACCTAAAGAACTTGAACTTTCTAAAGAAAAATGTTAAGCAAAAAATAAAACTATCATAATATGTTGTATGCTAATACGTGTTATATATTGCTTTTAACTGACTATAAAGTGTAACATAAGCTAAAGATAAACTAATAAAACTACATTTTATTAAATAATTATAGAGTTACAGGCATAGTTAGTAAGCTATATACAGAATAATATTTGTTTCATTTATGTATATATTCAAGACCTTTTAAAAAGCGGGAAGTAGAAGGACGCCGCGACGCGACGGGGCAATTTTACCAGGACGAATAGGTCTCTTAGGTCAACATCTTTACTAGTCAGGCCAATTAAGATGAGAAAGACTAAACTGGACGACGAATAAAGATTAGATTTAGCAGATTGAGGAGAAAATAGACAAAACTGACGGTTGTAAACGATATTAGGCAGCTACTATTGTAGTATAGTGCGGAATAAACCAAAATTAATAGGCAAACAAGACTACAACTCGACTGCGAATATATGGTTGCCTAAGAAGTAACAGAATTTTTACACTTATAAGACGAAATGTAGCTTGAATATGTTACGGTAAGTACAAAATCGGCAAATGTAAACATTTACCGGTATATGTATACATCTACCAATTTGATAGGTAAATGTGAGTTTATATCTAAGATCAGGTTTATATATACTACTACTTTTACCGGAAAATGTGTACATTTTGTGTGTTACAATATCACGTGTGTCTTGTTGGAAAGCCCATGCGCTGTGTATGTTAATGTAAACCTCTAACAATTGCCAAAAACATTAGGCATATGTACACATTTGCCGGAAATAATTGGTAAATGTAAGTTGAACTCACATTTACCAACGTTGAAGGTAAATGTGTACATTTACCAAACTACGTACTTTTACCGTAACAAATATATAAATATATTTGAAGCTCTATAATATTAAGTCGTATTAAGACTCTGACAAATCTCATGTTGGAACAACCACTACCTGGTTAATACCACGCAGGATATTGAATTATACGACAGACATTTGAACAAGTACTAGATATTAGATCACATTGTTTTTAAGATCATTTCTTTCTATTTAAATTAATTGAATAGTCATCTGCAGACGCGTTCCGAGATGTAGCTCTCATCAGTGCAGCTTTGCTTCAAGCTTCATTCGTCCTATTCAAGCTACATTTCGTCTTTTAATAAGTGTATATGATCTATAATTAGTATGGTTTCACCAATATTCAATAGAATATTTGTTATTTGGAATTACATTTTTAATTTTCCTTCATATTCAGCATTAATAAAAAAGATTTTAAAGACTTTTCGGTTGTAATCTTCTTTGTAAAGTTTTGTTTGTGTACTTTTTTTGTTTTAGTTTTGCTTCTTATCTAGTACTGTCTTCATAGTCTTCGTGTTTTGTCTAGTATTGCCTGACATTGAGAATATTATCTTCAATTGTCCAGATTGCCAATTATTTTGTCAAAGACAGTTTCGCCTTGTTTTTCCAACTTTAAACTTTGTTCGGCCTTCCTTCTCTAGTTTTTGACAGCAGGCAAGTTCGGTCTCGTACATTGGAGTAACCATGGGGTAAGAGCGACTTGCACTATCTGTCAAACAACCCGATGGTTGCCGATGAATTTCTATGCCAATCAAACAAGAACTCACAGCAACCCTTTAATACGGGGTATAACGAGAGGCGCGATCTTGGACACTCGTCTCAAACATCCTCTCCCTTCTTCCCGCATCTCCTTCTCTTTTGAGGAGGATCGTTAACTCCTCCCTTTCCCCTTTTCAGCACTTTTTTATGTTTCCTGCAAGTCTTATTTGTAAACATTTTCGAACAAATGAATAAAATGAATAATGAATAAAGTTCTTTATAATGTGTAACTACCCCCTCCAGCAAGTAGTATTAACCATAATAAATGATAAGTGTGGCCATTATCGCTAGGTATTTCTGTATACCAGGTGGGCCATTTAAAACGAAAAAGAGGGATTTTCGGATAGTTAGATGATAGATGATAGATGGATTCTCAAAAAAACTCTCGGACACGAACACGGTTTGTGAGGGGGGCCTTTTTCAAGCAAATTTGTGGCCAAATCACTTAATCCCTTCGCGCTGGGACCAAAACCCCTAAAATTTTAAATGGCACTGTGGGGTAAGTTATACCTCATTTGAAAGCCCGTTTAGCCCTGAATACTAAACGGCTAACATTTTCTAAATCTATCGATTTGTTTTCGAGATTATTTAATTTCAAGTTATGAACGCGTTTTTCGTTCATGTCGTTGAAAGAAAATGGTGATCGTTAAATAGAAGACCATTTGACTTTTCAGCAAGATGGAGCGTCACCACATTATGTGGTCTCGCTCTCGCGAGAGCGAAAGCGCATGTGGTCTCGTTCTCGCGAGACACGAGAGTCTCGTTTCTGATCCCGGTCAATCTTTGATTCTAATACGGGCAGCCGTAATATTTTCTTGCATAAATTTGAACTGCGGACTCGGGCAAGTTACATTTCATTATATAACAATTGAAAGAGTAGATTTCGTAATATGAAATAGATGTAAACAATTTCAAATTATGTTCGTTTTTATTATTAATTTTAAATCGTCAACAAAATAGAAGGTTTATAGAAACAGACATTTATGGTATGTTATCGCTACATTTTCATGTGCATGGAACAAAGCGAAATTAGAAGATATTAATAGTAACAAAATAGAAAATTTATGTAAAGAGAAAGTGATTAGTTTCCTATAAAATAAATGATTACCTCGTTTTGGACTATCTTAACAATAGGTTCTAGCAAGAACGATATTTGGCGAGATTAGACGAGACGAGACAAACGGTTACGAGAGCGAGAGCGGGACAAGACTAACGGTTACGAGAGCGAGACGAGACTAACGGTTACGAGAGCGAGAGCGGGACGAGGCTAACGGTTACGAGAGCGAGACGATACTAACGGTTACGGGAGCGAGACGAGATTTTTAAAACTCGCCCTATCTCGTCTCGTGTGAAGCCCTAAAGTTGGCGTGTCCGAGCGTTTTTTGAGAATTCATCTTTAACTATCCGAAAATCTGTTTCGTTTTCAATGGTCAATGGTCTAAATGTGGATATATATTTGCGAATTGTTTATTTTAGTAAACAATTTTTTAGTAATTGTCTTTTTATATTTTTATTGTAAAATAAAATTGTTTTTAGATTGCCAAAATACAATTTAAGAAAATTCCATGCTACACTTTATCTAAAAAGGGAAAATTGTTTAATTATTTCTTGTGGTCAGAGCTGAGCTTTTAATAGCTTTGTTTCGTTGGGCACGAGCTTTTTTTAAATCCTGAGAATATTGATCCCACTACGGTACTTGCCTCATTTAATTGTGAGATATTCAAGATAAGTTTAAGTGCTGGCGTGTTTTCTATTCCAAAGAAACGAAAGGAAAAAATCATTTCATCAGCCAAAAACTATACCAGCTTTACGCAATAGACATTTTAATTGAATTCTTTTATTTACATTTTCGCTTTGCTTTGCCATTTTTTGGTATAGATGTAATATTTATGGAATAATAGTAGTTTATGATACAAGTGTGTGAAGAAGTGCATTCTGTGCATGAGTTGCGAAGTTTAAAGCACGAGCCGATTGCGAGTTCTTTCATCGCAATGATTGCACAAAAGCCTTTCACACATGTGTATCATCCATTATTTTATCTATAAAGCATTTTAAAATTCTGTTGAATCTACAAACAAATAACTGTATCTTACCGATAATATTTAAAAATTGTAATTTTGACAGACAAAATACTTCAAATCACTGACACAATCAGGTGAGAAAGTTCAGCGCCTTCGTGATAAAAATTGCTAACTAATAAAAACGCATAGTGACGGGAAAACTATATCGTTCTCGATGTAATTTAGGTTAACCTAGATTTAATCTAAATTAGGTTCAGTTATATTAGAGCCATAAAAATCCAGATTTGGAGGCCGAGACTTCTTGATTCAAAATAATAAAAATTAATTCAATTTTAATATACGTCAGAAAATTTATTTTCACTACGTCTATGTCTTTTCTTTAATGACGCGAGTTGTTGCCATAGTATCAACAAACAGAAATCGTTTAATAATGAAATTCCATTTGATTTACATTAGACTCTTACGCACGATTTGGATACTTTTACACACGATTATAATAATGGCATCCTTCACATATAATAATTTACTTATTAATGTGTTAATTTTATTGTGCGAGTAGATAAATAAACTTGGCGGAAAAATAGGCGCTTTAGTTATTTTTTCCTACTTCCATTTCAACTTTATATATTTGTTTATAGTTATTATTTTTCGTTTAGAAATCATTGTTTGTTTATCTTCATCTATGATTTTAACAATTTCTAGCTTATTCCAGCTATGATAGTATGTACAGTTTAGTACCCATACAGTGATAGTACCCATTGCTTTCAGTCAATCTTACGTTACTTGTTTCTAAAAGTAGATAAATTAATGAAATACTACGTTTCAATTGACACATGACTTATAAATATATAAATATAATTACAAGTACAACTTGGTTTTCCTGCACTTTCGTGCCGCGAGATAAACATGTGGGTAGCTAAAAACTCTATAATCTGTTAATGTTGCTCGTGGCAACAGTTTCCTAGTGCAGGAAAACCAAATTGTTCTAGCAATTATATTTATATATTTATAAGTGAATAAAACTAATTTTGTGATTTGTTTCATGTGATTGTTCATTTGACTATAGTTTCACCAACACAGTGGCATCTTCAGAATAACTACAAACATTTTCTATTATCTATATAATATATATATATATATATATATATATATATATATATATATATATATATATATATATATATATATGTGTGTGTGTGTGTATACAATTTATGATGGCGTTTGCCATATTTTTAGGAGTGGTGATTGGTGGAGGAATTTTGTTTGTTCATTGAGGCAATCATTTGAGCTTTTATTCATGGTTTTCCCGATTTCTAAGGATTTCAAAAGATCCAATTTTAATCCTTTTTCCTGGATGTGTATTATTATTTATATAAATTATATATTATAACATGTCGTTTCATATAGTTAAGGCTAAACCAATTAACTCTTTAGTCATCTAGTCATGAATTGAAATGTAGTATTTCATTAATTTAACTACTTTCATTATTGAAAATTCACGTAGTAATTTCTCCCAATGTTATTACTTGTTTCTAGTTATTACCTGAAGTTGTGAATTTATTGTTTGTTTTACTACATATATCTTCTAAAGAACTCCTAGTTTGTTCTAGCCATGATAGTTGTCTTATCCATTTTAATGTAAACAGACATGTTAAATATGTATGCAAAGAAAACATGAAGTTTTGCTAGAAGCTCAAGATATTAAAAAATCATCTTGACTCGGTCATCGGTGTCTGGAGGGCATCTAGGTTTTTCAAGATATCTCCAGAAATTTCCGCCAGATTTTCAAGAGATTGTTTTCAAAAGTAGCGCAAGAACTGCTCTAGATCTAGCCGGTCTAGTCTTATCTGTCTAATCTATTGTAATCTAGATTAGTAAGAATTTTAAATTATTTATTTATTCACTTTTTTTATTGTTAAAAGAGAATGAATTGTCTCGAAAGTAAAAAAGCGTAAGATTTCACGCGATGATTAATTTAACGATGATTCCGTGTTCTTTCAATTTTTCAACTCTTTAATAAATTAATTAACCTCACCAATCACCCACACACACACAACGTCTTGCCGACATGCACCCCTTACGCACATTCATCAACCCCAATGGATTATTATCACCGAGGAAAAAAACACAATTTACACCGTATTAACAACCCCTCGAATTAACACTTATTTATAGAAAATTCGACATAAAAATTATCCTCCCATCGCCATTCAATTGGTAATAGCAGTAATCATAATTATTTCATAATAAAAATAGTTATTAATTATTTATTTGTAAGGAAACAACAAATATATTTTTTATCAAATATAGACAAAATAATGAAAAATAGGTTAGGTTGGGTTGGGTTATTTTAGATTAACACGCAACGGTACTTTGATCACGGTACGAGTTATCTCGTTATTTCGGAGTCAGCTTCGTAAGCTTAAGTTAAACTTTAAACTATTATATAGATATATGTTAAGTTTATAAAAGAAAGATTTTAACAATAACTAGCAAATTTAGTATATAATAAAAAACATTTATGTCTTTTTTAGCAAAATTTAGAAGGGTGTGCTAAAAATCTTTTCTACACCCGTTTTTCTTTTGAATTTTTATTGTTTTCTAACTTTTTCTTGTAAACTTACCACTGCACATGTTGTTGTGTTCGGTCAGGCCTTCCTTGCATTTACAAATCTTGTCTGCTTCTGCACCACCGGATTTGCCTTGTGACAGGCACTGCGCGCCCTCCACACACTGATTTGAGTCTGTGCAAAGATGATTCGGTCCTGAAAAAAAACCAATTCAAATTATTAAAAATTTGTTTAAATTTCACATATTTGAAATAATTTCAGAAAATAAATAAGAGCACATGAAATAATAAGAGCACATTCGTTTGTCTGTCTTCCTGATAGAGGCTTTTTTTTCGAAATCATTAAGTGCAGAAAATTCTTATAAAAATAAACTTTTTTAAGAATAATTGTCTATCTAAAATGTATAAGTCTGTCTTGAAAGTACACTTCCTAAAATTTAAGGATATAACTTTCTTCTAAATCATTAAAGTACGGAATATTCTTACAAAAGCAAACTTGTTGAACATTCATTAGGGCTTCACACGAGAACGATATTTTTCTCGTCTCGTTGAAGCGAGACAAGACAGTTTTGAAAATTATTTAGACGAGAGCGAGACCGTATGTGGTCTCGCTCTCGCGAGAACGAGACAGTATGTGGTCTCGCTCTCGCGAAAAAAAGACCGTATGTGGTCTCGCTCTCGCAAGAACGAAAAAGTCTCGTTTCTGATCTCGTTCATACCTCTTCTTCAATCTTTAACTCTGACACAGGCAGCCGTAATATTTTCTTGCATAAATTTGAACTGATCATTCAGGGCTCGGGCATTTCATTATACTCGTATATACATATTAAAAGAGTATATTTCGTAATATAAAATAGATGTAGACAATTTCGTTCGTTTTTTATTATGAATTTTAAATAGTCTACAAAATAGAAGGTTAATGTAAACAGACATTTATGCTACATTTCCATGTGGATGGAACAAGGCGAAGTTCTAATATAGTAATAGTAACCAAATAGAAAGTGTATGTAAACAGACATTTATGGTTTCTTATCGCTACATTTTCATGCAGTAAAATGCAACGGTCATTTTTTTGAGATATTTTTATAATTACATACATATTTTCACGAAGATATTTTAAAGCTTTTAATTTACTTACATCCGAAATTGAATCGACTGTTAATGAATTAGATAACAAGCCAAACCATACTGTCGTGGATGAAACTCTTTTGATTGCTTTTCAAGCATCAAGCGATATAATGTTAAAACATTATCGAAAATCAAATTGGGTGTTATTAAAGGCTTCTCAACTGGACCAATCCTGAAAACCATTGGGTTTTTCAGGATCCATCATCAACCACTAATGGGTTTTTACTTAGCATACAATTAATAAATATTAATTTATTTACTAAATCAATTTATTAATTTATTTAATATTAATTTATTTATTTACTTAGCATATAATGACCACCTGGTTTAATATCAACAGATTGGTTATAAATAAAGAAAAAACAAATGTGATTTATTTTAAAACAAAAAGAGACAGGAAAGCATACAATAACGAACTAGAAATTGGCAGTAATATAATAAAAGTTCAAAATAATATTAGGCTACTGGGAATCTATATTGATGAAAATCTGGACTGGTCAGAACACATAATTAAGTTTTCGAAACAGCTGAACAGGGCGGTTTATGCCTTACGAATACTTAAAAGAGACTTAAATAGGGATATGTTAATAATGGTGTATTTCGCAAATCTCCACAGCCATCTTAGATTCGGAATAATGTTTTGGGGCAACGGCGCATTAATAACGGATATTTAAAAAAGCCAAAAAGAAGCAATATGGATTATATACGACTTTAATTTTAGGGAATCGTGTAGAGATAAATTCAGGGAAGCCAACATCCTAACCTCTGTGGGTGCATATGTCTATGAATCTAAATTATAACATTCCAATACATAAACTCACTATATTGAAGAAAATACCACCGCATAGTAACATTTATTTATATAATTATAACTATAACCTTCTCATCGATATCGAGCCATACTCCTTGCAAGAATACTACATAGGAGTAAAATCTTACCAGGGTTAAAAGCTAACCTGACAAATTTCACTTAGCATACAAAATGTTCACCGTTATATATTTTTTCTATAATTAAGGTTTCTATTGTAAGCTTATACAGTGAAATAAATTAAATTAAATTAATAGCCGTTTAGATTAAATTAATAGCCGATTGGTATGAATATTCATTAACATATGATTAGCCTATGATAACAAACAAGTTTCCGACAAGCGTTGATTAAAGATGAAAACCACGTATCGGGCATCAGCCTAGGATTATAGCCAAGCTTCAGAAGAAGGTTAAATTTCATCCATATTGCGCAAGCGCGCTATATTTGTTATAGAACTTGTCGAAACAACTTTGCCGTAAACATGCCGATGCAGTATTTGTTACGTGTTGTATTACAGAAATGAAACATATAAAAATGATAATGAGGTAGTGGATGTAAATAGTGAAATTTTTGATAATTTTATTGTAAATAATGTAAAATGTGTAAATAATGTTAATGGTATTGATAGACTCGATATTAGTCATGATGGTGAATATAGTGATATTAATTTTAGTGAATTTAATTACAATCATGATGAACCTAAAAACTGTTAAAAAACTGCGGTTGTGCATTGTGGTGAGATATATAGTGAAAATAGTAGTAGTGCGAGTATGCCGGTGAACTGGAAGAAAGACTTCATTGTACCGATATATAAAGGTTTTTGGGATATATAAAGGTGATAGGGAAGGCCTAGCTAACTACCGAGGATTAACGGTTATGGACGCGTCGTATAAAATCTATGCGCAGCTGCTGGAGCAAAAGCTGTTATGTGAAGAGGAAGATAAAGACCTGATCCCGGATGTACAAGCCGGATTTAGGAAGCATTACAATACGGTGGAACACTTGGTTACGTTGGAATATGTTGTGGACAAGGAGCTGGTTAAGAAGCAAGGGAAACTTTAGGCTCTGTTTATAGATCTGAAAGCAGCTTACGACACTGTGGTGAGGGAGAGAATGTAGGAATGTATGAGAAGGAAAGGTATAGCGCGGCAGTTAATCGAGAGAATCAGGGATATATAAAGTAGGAGAGGAAGTTTAAGAAAGTTTTGATGTGAGAATGTGGCTAAGGCAGGGTTGTCCGCCGAGTCCAATATTATTTAACCTGTACCCGGCTGATTTTGAGAGTGTGCTGAGCAAAGGTCAAGCTGGAGGGGTAGTTATTGGTAATAGCAAAGTTTGGAGTTTGGTTTATGCGGACGACGTTGTGATTTTAGCTAGATCCAAAGAAGATATGTCAGAGATGATCGAGCGGGTGACAAGATTTTTTGAAAAGAGGAAATTGGCAGTGAATGTGAAAAAGACTAAATGGATGATGTTTTGAAAGAGAGCGGGCAAAATGAGTGAATCGTTTAAATGGGAAAGTAGTGTAATCGAGCAAGTTAGCAGTTTCAAATACCTTGCTTTTATGTTTGGGCAGGATGGGTCCGCGAAACACCATGTGAAATATATTTGTAAAAAGGCATGGGTTACTGCTAACGGGTTATGGAACGTATGGAAGGAGCGCTTGGTTAACAACTTTGCAGCGAAAATGGTAGTGTGGAAGGTATGTGTGAGAAGTATTCTTTTGTATGGAGCAGAAGTGTGGGGAGTGAAAGAGGAAGAGAGAATTGAGAGAGTTCAGTTGCACTTTTTAAAAATGGTCCTCAATTTAGAGAGAACTACACCGGCATACATTGTGCTGCAAGAAACAAATAGCCGAAAGTGTTTTCGCAGGCAGCTAGGAGGGTCGTAAAATTTGAAAGGAAAGTGTATGGAATGGGTAATGAAAGGATTGTAAAAGAATTGTAAAATAATTGTAAGAGAAAGTTGTAAGAATTGAAGGTTTTGGTATACATAAGGGGACAAAATGGGTGAGCGAAAGAAAGAACCTGTATGAAAGCTATTGGTGGGGATAGAGAATGTTTGGGAATGGATGGAAGGTGGAAGAATTGGTGTGTGAAAGGTTAGCCGAGGTGAAATTGCAGAGTTGTCAGAGGAAGATCGAGGGGGTATAAGATCCTCCCTGAATACAGGAGCGCACAAGTATTCCAAAGGCTTTCGTTGTACCTCAAAGGAGCTAGGCTGCCGCAGGCATTGATTGCACGACACAGGTGCGGGTCAGAGGAAAAAGGCAGGAGGACTGAATGGGCACTCGCTTTAAGCTGTGTGGCATATGTGGGGAAGCTAGTGACATGTGAACACATTGAGCACAAAACTGTAATGGAAGTCAGTGGAATGTGGACACAACAGCGTTGGAATTACTATTTTTGGTTGCATTATTTTTTGTATTTATGGATTTTGTTTTTTTTTTCTCTCAAAAATTTTTACCTCGGTATTGAAATGTTGGATTATTTGTTTGTTAAACCGTAAATGTAGCACTTTTTTTTGTTAAAACGAACGAATTTAATTATTTATGCCAATAAAAGGATGTTTTACTACTAGTGGTAGTGAAAACAGTAGTAATTTGTAACATAAACTTCTCCAGTGGGCTCTTCAACATTAAATTCAGTTAAATGCTATTTCGGATTTGTTAATATTATTTCGAGAAGAGAGGGATCCAACTTTGCCGAAAACTGCACATGCACTACTGCAGACTAAAAATTGTAACTAAAAGTTGACTAATCAATTTTAAGTATTAAAGAATCAGATAGCGATTATAAATATTTAGGTATAGCGTATAGCTAATAATTTTTCCAATACTTGGTATATGATGAGTTTTAATGCTTGGCTGATGATCGGTTCTAACGCCTGTTCAATGATCGGCTTCGATGCTTGGCCATTAATCGGCTACCATGCTTGGCCAATCAATGTTTGCCATACCTGGCCTGGTGTTATCATTCGATCCAAAACCATGCCTCCAAACCATGATTACCTCGTTTTGGATTATCTTAATTATAGGTTCTAGCAACAACGATATTTTACGAGATGAGACAGGACGGGACGGGACAGGACGGGACGGGACGGGACAGGACGGGACGGGACGGGACGGGACGGGACGGGACGGGACGAGACGAGACGAGACGAGACGAGACGAGACGAGACGAGACGAGACGAGACGAGACGAGACGAGACGAGACGAGACGAGACAAGCGGTTACGAGAGCGATACGAGACAAACGGTTACGAGAGCGAGACTGAGACGAGTGGATTTTTTTTCACAACTAACGAGACCGAGACGAGATTTTTTAAACTCTCGCCTCGTGTGAAGCCCTAACATTCATCAATAAAACAACTTTTCTTCAGGCTAAAATAATTAGTGTATATTTGTTGATCTGTACTTTGTCTAGTTTTTCTAATAAAATTAGATTAAAAACTTTAAGCAACCCCCGACACAAAAAAAAAACTCCTTTCAACTTCATTAAAAGTACCATGAACATGAGCGTGGCCGCGTCGGGGGACCACTATGTGAAGACCGCTGAAAACTAAACGATTGGATATTGTTGTTTTGTTACTTACATATTGTACATTGCTTACGCAGAGTAGGTTTTTGTATAATCCATACTTTATCATTATCAATCTTCTTTTTATTTCTTTGTATTCTGGTTTTATTTGATTTTCTTGGCAGTCCCTCCACGCGGCGACGCCTATCATCAAAATATTAATAGGTGCTTTTAATTAAGTTAAAAGGGCAAGAGAGAAATTTTATTTTCACTTTTTAGTTTTTTTGTGTCGGGCGGGGGTTAAAGTTAAATTTTTTTATTTTATTTTATTATTCGAGATTTTTTTACATTGAATTGAAAAATTCACTTTTTTTTTACCACACTTATATTATGTAAAAATATTATATAACTTATTATTCACAGTTATATAAATTTCTACACATATCACGACTCGAGTTTCGACGTTTGACGGTCATTTTCAAGTGGAACACTTGACGTTTGACGGTCATTTTCAAGTGGAACACTTGAAAATGACCGTCAAACGTCGAAACTGTGAATAATAAGTTATATAATATTTTTACATAATATAAGTGTGGTAAAAAACAAAGTGAATTTTTCAATTCAATGTAAGTATGGATTACCACGTAGTAACTGTCGCAACCATCCTATTCACGAGATTTTTTTCTTTATTAATTTGTTTGTAAATATGTGATTAATGTTACCTCTTTGAAATTTCGTTCGCAAATACGTGATTGGAAGGAATTGTTTGCAAAAAATGATTAAATTTTGTCAAGTAGGAAATGAGCTGATTGTCATCAAACGCATGATCAGATCTTCACAAATTATAGCTAGGAACCTCCTCGATCACGTCAGCTTTTAAAAAAAAGTCGCATCAAAATCGGTCCATTCGTTTAGGAGCTACGATTCCAACAGCAACATATACGGACAGACTGACAGACAAACACACTCCCTTTTTTGTATCGGGGGTTAAAAGATGGAGTAAAACAAGATCAAGTTAAGGCAAACTAGGTGCATGTTAGTATGTAATTTGGAAATCTTTACAAAAAAAGTTTAGAAAAAGTTTACATTTGAAGAACAAATTGAGTCAAACTAAAAAAGTTTGTTTATGTTTGTCTGTTCTTTTTCTAGTTTGGGTAAAAATAAAACAAGATCAAATTTGAACCAACTATAATAGTGTATTTGAACGAAATATAATAGTTATGTTTGTTTGTCTGTAAATTGAAAAGTTGTTTCGTAAAACCAGTAAAAAAATCTTAGTAAAAGAAACCAAATTTAAAAAACAAATTACTAATTCGTTAGAAATTCAAATTTCGCATCAACAAACTCTGTTTTATAGAAAAATTTTGGACGTAAAAAGTTTTTGAATTCACTTCGCATAAATATTTCAAAGCAATTTCTAATACAAAATAATTGTAATTTGAATGTAATTAACAAATCAAGATTGTCGCCACTAATGGAGCTTACAAAATTTTCAATTCGACCTCTGATCTAATCATTTATCAACTAAACGAAATAAGCTGAATAATTACCGTTGAAAATCAATAAAGCGTATTCATGAAAAAATTAAGGAAGTTGAATGTCCTGTTCTAATCTTAAAAGTCGCAGAAAACGCTGCCTAAAAATAAGATTAAATGAATAATTTAAGCCCTAATCTATTTCCCACGTGATAGCAGTTTGTACAACCAGTAATGAGGTTACGAAATCCTCTGTATTTTCAAACTAGAATTAAATACGTTTCTGTCAAATAAATAACTTTATCTTTATGCAATCTCTAATTCGGTTTATTTCGCTAGGAATTTCGAGTAATTATTCAAATTCACGCTTATCTAAATATAGAAGAATTGATAAGTATAGATCATCAGTTTTTTTCCGTATTCTTGATAACAGGAAAGATTTAAACCACACCCTCTTATTTTCTTATATATTCATATAAAACGTATTAACATATTCGATCTGAAGGGATGAATATATTTCAGTGGCGCGTTCCCCTAAAACCATTCCGAAAATCAGAAAATCCTTTTCTAATAAATCACTTTATATTTCATTGTTGTATAATTTTAATTGGTATATCTTCGCAACTATGTTTAAATACTGTTTATATATTTTTTAGAATTAGGTGGTATAGCGGATTATGTGAGACAAAGATTCTTTGGACCTAGGGTTGTGTTTAATAGTTTATTAAAGAAAGAGTTCAATAAGCGCGATTTTTCAGCACGCGTCCATGTTTAGAAAACGACGAGCGTAGCGAGGAGTTTTAAGAACAATGGATGAAAAGCTGGAAAGAACTTCCAGGGATAAGACAATCTAAAATAATGCTGGGTTCTTTTAACCAGAAAAGAACAACAGATGCCTGAAACTAAACAGGAACAAGCTTAGAATTCTGCCAGGAGTCTTGACAGAATACTGCAGACTTAGAAAACACGTCAGGGCCCTAGGCTTAGAGGAGGATGACAGATGCAGATTCTGCGGCTCATCAGAGGAAACCCCCATACATATGCTAAAAGACTGCGGAAAACTGCTCCGCAAGAGACAGATGTACCTTGGGGTCCACTGCTTGAACGCAGACGATTTGCAATCCCATCCAGATCCTGGAATGAATTCTTAAAGGAATCAGGACTTGAGGGGGCGCTCTAAATGGGTAAATATACCAACAATTAGAGAAGGAGGGTGTCCCAGTACAGTTACTGCCGAAACCTAGAAATCTACAATCTAGATATTGTATTTAATTTGTTGTTTTGCTTTGTTGAATATTCGTGATTATATTACAAACTTATTTACTACAAGTTTTCTAATTTTTACGGTTATTTAGGTTATTTATTATAAACATTATTAAATATCTAAATTTTGCATATTAAAAATGAGTTACAAAGTTAAAAAAAATTGTTGAATATAACAACTTATTAAAGAGGAACATAGCTTGTACATATAAATATTCAATCTTTCCGTAGCTCTATAATATCATTAAGTCTTTTTAAGACTACAAAACAAATCTCATGTTGAAACACAACAGATATTTGTCTGTTATTTACTAGCAATGAGTCCACTTTCATGACACTAAAACAAGAACTAAATAAATAACATTGTTTTTAAGATCGTGTTTCAACATGAGATTTGTTTTGTAGTCTTAAAAAGACTTAATAATATTAGAGATAATATTAGTGCGCATGCGTATCCGCCAAGTTTGAAAGGCGGGAATATGAAAGTGTCGGACACATATTTAGTTATACGTCAAAAAGTTCGGGCACTTTTTGACGTATAAAATGGCGGAAATTGACACATGCGCACAAAAAAATGTCTATTATACTTGTTTAAAAATATCATTATCTTATTTTGAAGTATTATTATTATCAAGATATTTTAGTGTCTAAATCACCCTTGGACGGAAACAACCCTAGCTGAAAACTAATCGCCCTAAAAATCAGCTTTCATAAACTAGGTTACTTATATCACCCCCTAAATCGCTTCTTTGAAACTAATCACTAAGCTACATCTGCAGTAAAAGCCAATTACCATATTCATTACGGCCATGCGTCTAGCTGCATATAGCTCACTCAGTTGCGTAATCAATCTGCGGAAAGTAATCGTTGCGCATAAGAATTGAAACAACAAGGGGGAGAAGGATTGTTGTACTCCGACTTAATATTAATTTGCCCATATGCGTACAATAAAAAATATTGCAGATTAGCATGTCTGATTAGGACGTTTCACCATAAATGCGTGAAAAGTTTAGGGTCAGTGCGAAAATAGAAAGAAAAAGGATTTTCTTTTGTAAAGAAAAAGTTTCTTCGGATGGAGATTATTTTAAAACATTTTTTGACCGGATTGTATTTTAATTTATAAACCCGGTGCCTCCGCCTATATTTATGAATGTTTCAGATTGAAATATTTAATAAAAATCTTTTTACTGTTAATTAATCTTAGATAAATCTTTGAAATTCCTTTGTTGTTTTTTTTGAGTGAGTTTAAATCGTAACAAAGGGGTCTACAAAATATGCAAGGTATGGTTTTCTGTTAAATAACCTAATTCTGATAATAGATTTTAGATTAAGACATAGTATATATGAAATAGTCATGCGAACAAAAATCGCTGCGCTTGTGAAAAATAACATTGCCATTGGTGTAAACTTTACTGCTCAAATCGATTTTTCTTTTAATGCTTTTATAACGCAAGTCAAAAACGTTATGTATTATATATTTTTTGTTATACAATTATAACAAGAACAATCTTTTTTGGACATTAAATATAATCGCATAATAGAATTTGTTCAGATAGACAAGGGAAACCGTGAAGATATAAAACTCGTGCATTTACAATAAAGCAAAACTTAATATAAAAAACAGTAATAATCATCAGTGTAACTTAAAAAAAATACTTTTATTACCTTTTTTCTTCGCAGACTAGACAATTTCTCAAACTATTATTTCTTATTAGATAAAATCTAAAGTATCCAGTATACTTTAGATTTTATCTAATAAGAAATAATAGTTTGAGAAATTGTCTAGTCTGCGAAGAAAAAAGGTAGTAAAAGTATTTTTTTTAAGTTACACTGATGATTATTACTGTTTTTTATATTAAGTTTTGCTTTATTGTAAATGCACGAGTTTTATATCTTCACGGTTTCCCTTGTCTATCTGAACAAATTCTATTCAGGAAGGATTATGTTAATGAAATAAAAAATCAAATGAGGCGGGTGACGAGCTTAAAGTTGATTTTCCGACAGAATATGAAAACTTATTAAACTACAACGGGTTAAATACAATCATTTAAATGCAATCATAATAATGGAATTAATTTTTGGACACAATCAAATATTTACTTGAAAAAAATCTTCGAATATTAACTACTTTTATTCCATATTTTAATATCCTGTTATTTCATCAAAAACGGATTTTCCATCTAAAAATACGAAAAACAATATATGTATAGTGTAAAACGTAATCAAATCGTATCATAAATTTTCACAACTTTTCTCGCGATCAATTTGCTAATGTTTCTGACCTTTGCACTACCGAATTGAGCTTAATATAAACCTTGTTGGTCAGAGAAATCGAATTGTCGATGCGAAATTACGTAAAAGGAAATACATTGCAACATAAACATAAAACATGTTTCCTGTATTATGTGTGAAATGAAACATTAATTTTATTTCACGCGAATACATTGATCGCCTTTGCCTTTTGTGTGTTTCCAGTTGTAATACTAATTATGTTTCCTTTTGTATGTCTTGAATGAAGAATTCTGAGAAGCAAAGGTTTTTCAGACGGAAAAATTATGATTATTATTAAAAATCAATTTATATACAACATGATAATTAAAGCGGAACATAGCTTGAACATATAAATATATTCAAGCTATCTGTAGCTCTAATATTATTAAGTCTTTTTAAGACTACAAAACAAAGCTCATGTTGAAACACGATCTTAAAAACAATGTTATTTATTTAGTTCTTGTTTTAGTGTCATGAAAGTGGACTCATTGCTAGTAAATAACAGACAAATATCTGTTGTGTTTCAACATGAGATTTGTTTTGTAGTCTTAAAAAGACTTAATGATATTATAGAGCTACGGAAAGATTGAATATTTATATGTACAAGCTATGTTCCTCTTTAATAAGTTGTTATATTCAACATTTTTTTTTAACTTTGTAACTCATATTTAATATGCAAATTTAGATATTTAATAATGTTTAAAATTGTATTATTAATAATTTTTGATTATTAAAAAAAAGGAAATCATATTTATTCTGTTTATTATTTTGTAAGTTTTGTATAAAAATTGTTCGAAGTGGAAGAAAATGATAACAAATAGAATTTAATAATTCAATTCGAGTTATTATGACGACCTAGATTAATACGCATGAATGCAATTTACATACATTTTCTTAGCGGCATTAATTAGGTAGCAAAGCAGAACATTTTCTTTTTCAGAATTTGTTTCTGTTATAGTTTACACTTATCATACAGTAAATCGTACGCTTTTCCGCTTCCAATAACTTTCCAATAAAATAATTCTTACCAAACTAACATTTTATTTAGATTTTGTCTAATTTTAACTGTTTACGTTTAGCTAATTTTAGACATTTGTACAATGTATTCATAGACTAAACATGAATATATTGTTTATTAAAATATTCAATTATTGCCTATTCCACTTCTAATCTTCTTCCGTCTAATCTAATAGACTAGACAATAATTATTTCGAGTTTTCGTTTTTTATGAAATCTGTAGAATTGTAATTTATTCTTAAAATTGAAATATGTTTACAAATTTCTTAAATTGTTATAATATGTTTACAAATTCTTATTTTTATTAATAATATGTTTGCAAAATGTAAACTTTGTAAACAGTTGTTAAATTTACTACAACTTAAATTTAAAACGTTAAATTTAAAACAAGTTGTCAAATTTATGAATTTTGATTTTTTGATATTATGAAGTTTCCAAATTATCAAAATCTGAAATTTAAGCCATTTCTTAATTTTGTTTCGACAACTTTCAAATTCTTAAAATTGTTATTAATAAAATGTTAACAAATCCTATTTGTCTGAAAATATTAAACTTTATTAACAAACAGTTAGTATTATGAATTATGATTTCGTGAAGTTTCCAAATTATTAGTATCTTAGCTTTAATCCAATTCTTAATTTTGGCATCACGAGATGGAATTGTACTAAAAATATGTTAAATTTAGGAATTTTGCATTTTTAACCCTCGACACAAAAGAGGAGTGTTAAAGTTTGACGTGTCTGTCCGTATATAATAAAAAAAATTAAAAATTTTAAGTAACCCCCGACACAAAAAATCTGTAAAAAGTAAAAAATAAAATTTCTCTCTTGACCTTTAAACTTCATTAGAAATACGTATTCATATTTGGATGATGAGCGTCGCCGTTTCGGGGGACTGCTAAGTAAATCAAATAATAAAATCAAACTAATAATACCTTGTAAGATAGGTTGATACATATAAGTTTGGTAATATAATTTTAAAACTAGTAGGTATTTTCTATTCGTTATAGCTATGTAGGTATAACTAATTATACTTCTTCACATAGCCGTCCCCGATGCGGTGACGCTCATCATCAAAATATTAATAAGTAGGTACTTTTAATGAAGTGAAAAGGGCAAGAGAGAAATTTTATTTTTTTACTTTTTAAAGTTTTTTTTGTGTCGGGGGTTACTTAAAACTTTTAATTTTATTTTATTAATCAAATCCAAGAATTTTACTTCTTTTCAAATATCTGGAAGATGTTTGATTGAAATGATCAGAATCTTCGCAAATTTCTTATTTCTGTTTTTGATATTACTGCTAAGTTTCGATAAAATGTCAAATTTAGGAATTTTGATTATTTTAATTTAAAAGCCAAAAAAAAATGTTTATTCAGCATGTTTACAGACAAATGAATAATATTGAACTGCTACAAATGTACTGCTTCTATTTCATTTTTGTTTAGTTTTTAACTAAAAACTTAAATTTAGTTTTTCTTGTAACTATATGGAAAACAGATGGCCAATGTTCATCAAATTTATAAACAAGAAATTGTCAATTTTATAAATCGAATTTAATCCCTAACATGTTTTAACAAAATACTTATCAAACTGTCGTCAACACTCATAAAACTTCTTAACAAGAATTGTACGAATTTGTTAAAAAAATGGCTTATTGAATTGTAGTATTCACTTTACAAATTTGGTTCCTTTAAATTTATATTATTATAAATTTGTAGAAACTTGATTGATTGATCTTTGGATAATTCCTAACTTGTTGTGTATGATTTTTTGTTAGTAATAGTCATTATTATGTGTCCGTAGTCGAGGATAGGTCTGCATATGGATTTGTAAATCTTGGTGGCCGTTGTAATGGAGATGCTTTGGTTTCCTTGGACCAAGGAGCGGAAATGTTTACTCCTTTGGATAGTTTTGGTCTTACCTAATTTTGCCTTGATGTTGAATTTCAGCTTATGTCATGCCTAGGTATTTAATTTGTGAAGTTGATGTTACGGCAATGGTGTCTAGGTGGATATGTGGTTAATTGGGGGAAATTCTGTGATTAGGGGCGAGGAGTTGGCATTTGAAAGGGTTTAAATCAGGGGTGGGCAAATATTTTGGCTGTTGGGCCATAATAGGGAAGAAAATTTGTACGCGGGCCGCATTATTTTTTTCTATTTTCTATTTCCTAATTTGTTATAGTTATTAACTAATTTGTATACCACGACCGATGCATATATTCTCGCCTAGACAAAAAAATATTGTTAGCTTTTCTGGTTTGGTTAGACAATATTTTTGGACAATAATTATTATATATTTCTTGTAAAACGAAAAATTTTCAGTGAACACCCGTGAATGTGCAGTATAAAATAGTGCAGGTACAAAATAAAGTTATTTAAAGTAAACATCAGGCTTGGTAAACATAATAAGCATATCATAGACATGCAATTAAAATAGTTAATAAAATACTTCTCGGTCCGCATATAAGGGCGACTCGGGCCGCATGTGGCCCAGGGTCGCCATTTGCCCAGGCCTGGTTTAAATCTCTATTTTTATAAAACTGTAGGGACTTATTGTTCTTTTGAAAATTCATATTTTACACATATTTCCTAACATGTATGATAATTTTAAGAAATTTATTTTTTTCTGGATAATTTACAATTTCACATATTTAGTTTTTATTTTATTTTGAAAATTCTCCAATTTATTGGTATTTTTATATCTTTAAAAAGTCTCAACTCCAGACAATAAATAGTAATTTAGAAATTGGTAATTCCTAAGTTACAATTTGATTGTATTTATATTTATAGAACCTTATTGCATCCAATATTTTATTTATAATATTTAGTAAAAGAATATTTTGATTTTTCGACATTACATGGTACATATTACGTGGTACGTGGTTAATGTCGAATAAGGTTATATTTATATATGAAATTGACTAGTGACCAGTCACCAGTTAATTCCCCTTCACCAGTTAATTCCACATTTAAATTACATGGTACAATTTTCAAGAAATAAACATTTTATACTTTATTTTAACCCTGAAATGTCATAATTTCTCATTTTCGGATCAATAATATCTTTTATTAAGAATCATCAATTTAGTCTAAATTTCATTTGCAGCAACCACAGATTTTGGAAGTAAAGCTTCCAATTTTTTCTAAATTTAGTATTAAAAGTACCAATTAACCAGTAATCGTGATTTAATTAACTAGTAATGATGATTTAATATAACAAGATCTGTTGTATATATTTTGAATAATATATTTACCTCTATAATTGGATGAGCAAGCTCCGTTTATTGGCGGCTGATTATCTCCACATAAACATCCTTTCTTAGAGTGGTCGCGTGGATCCTGAACGCAGCTCGTTCCTACGATTCCTTTGCAAACCGTGTGATCTTGACATGGTTTAGCTGTAATTAACAATTACAATAATTATCGGAATGAATAAACCTGATTCAAAAAAATGATTAGATTAATAATTTAAAAATGTCAGATGATTTGTATTCATCTTTTATATTTTGCAAAATGTGAAAAAGTTAAAAGTAACTAACTAGAATTCGTCATATAAAAGTTTTGTGTTCTATGTCGACCTTTAATATATGTTGCGATGACCACAAAATATTTATTACACAAATTTACAAAATATTTAAAAGGTTATAAACTAGTAAATTTCAATTTCTATTATTCCATGTTTTTCAATTGGAATTACCTTAAACTTTTGCGCGTTCTTTATTAACATTTTGGATACCCGTTATCAACTTTATTTTTTTTATACTGTCAGAAGATTTCAATAACTATAGGATTATAATTAATACAAATTTAAATTTTTTATGTATAAACGTTATAATATTAACAATAAACTTCGTAATTATTTAATTCGCGCCAAACTCCAAAGAAGCTTTTTACCTTTTTTATTTGATTTTTTTAGTTTGAATAACTATTTATAATACTTTTAACTACTCTAATATTTTGAAATACTTATAATACTTACTTATAAATAAATACTTTCTTTGCAAAACAGTTTGCAAAACTTTCTAGTTGAGATTAAATATTTTAAAATAGTTTGTTTTGGCTTCTATATACTATAAAATTATATTTTATGCTTTTTTTTTGTCTAAATTTATGATTATATGTGCAATATTGTATTCCTTTTTGAAAAAAATGTAAATTGTATATTACCATAAATGAAGGGTAGAAAAATGAGAAGAGCGAGCAGAACGCACTTCATTTTTGAAATATGACGAATAAACTGAGATTCTCAAGTCTACCAAGATGATACTGAATGGTATTTTCGTTATTAAACCAAGAAAGAAATAAAATTTCCATATTCCATTATGATTTATATATTTTGCTGGCAAGAGATGACGAAATAGATTTCGAAGGAAGAGATGGAAAATAAAGATATCGTACCGGGTACTAGTGGCGGCTGTTGATTATTGTTACTTGTTGATTTTCCAAATGTAGTTAAACCATGTGCATGGTTAAATCCAGCTAGTAATAGTAGTAGAGGGATAGACACTGTCACGTATAGAACGTTCATTTTTATAAGCTCAGGCTCACACTACCTATACTAGAAGAAGTTTGACTTTGAATCACTGCTGGAATCAAAGTGACTGCTACAACTAGGAAAGTACCTAAGCTTAACGCCTGCGCCTTTCGCCTTCATTAAGTCGTGCACGTGTGTACGAAGATTTGGCTTCGCAAAGATTTAATATTAGCTTGAATTACATCAAAACGAAAATCGCTTATGCTGTTTTAACTACATTTTCCACAACCGCTACGTCTACAATCAACAAATCAATCTTATTGTTTGCTAAATATTCATTACATATAGTTTACAACTCCGTTTAAATATAAATACTCCTGTCTGGTTCCAAATTTTAATAAATGTATATAAATCAATTATTAACTTCGAATACAATTGCACTTATTTTAATTTATGCTTTTTTATTTCCAAACTGGTTTTTAAATATTTTTCTCTCATCAACAAAATTAAAATTCGTAAATTGTCTAGTCTTGTCCGTTTAGTCTTGCGTGCTTAGACTTATCTGTCTAGTCTTGTCTATCTACTCTTCTCTGTCTAGTCTTGTCTGTTTAGTCTTGTCTGTCTAGTCTTATCTGTCTAGTCTTGTCTGTCTAGTCTTGTCTGTCTAGTCTTGTCTGTCTAGTCTTGTCTGTCTAGTCTTGTCTGTCTAGTCTTGTCTATCTTGTCTTGTCTGTCTAGTCTTGTCTGTCTAGTCTTGTCCGTCTAGTCTTGTCTGTCTAGTCTTGTCTGTCTAGTCTTGTCTGTCTAGTCTTGTCTGTCTAGTCTTGTCTGTCTAGTCTTGTCTGTCTAGTCTTGTCTGTCTAGTCTTGTCTGTCTAGTCTTGTCTGTCTAGTCTTGTCTGTCTAGTCTTGTCTGTCTAGTCTTGTCTGTCTAGTCTTGTCTGTCTAGTCTTGTCTGTCTAGTCTTGTCTGTCTAGTCTTGTCTGTCTAGTCTTGTCTGTCTAGTCTTGTCTGTCTAGTCTTGTCTGTCTACTCTTGTCTGTCTAGTCTTGTCTGTCTAGTCTTGTCTGTCTAGTCTTGTCTGTCTAGTCTTGTCTGTCTAGTCTTGTCTGTCTAGTCTTGTCTGTCTAGTCTTGTCTGTCTAGTCTTGTCTGTCTAGTCTTGTCTGTCTAGTCTTGTCTGTCTAGTCTTGTCTGTCTAGTCTTGTCTGTCTAGTCTTGTCTGTCTAGTCTTGTCTGTCTAGTCTTGTCTGTCTAGTCTTGTATGTCTAGTCTTGTCTGTCTAGTCTTGTCTGTCTAGTCTTGTCTGTCTAGTCTTGTCTGTCTAATCTTGTCTGTCTAGTCTTGTCTGTCTAGTCTTCTCTGTCTAGTCTTGTCTGTCTAGTCTTGTCTGTCTAGTCTTGTCTGTCTAGTCTTGTCTGTCTAGTCTTGTCTGTCTAGTCTTGTCTGTCTAGTCTTGTCTGTCTAGTCTTGTCTGTCTAGTCTTGTCTGTCTAGTCTTGTCTGTCTAGTCTTGTCTGTCTAGTCTTGTCTGTCTAGTCTTGTCTGTCTAGTCTTGTCTGTCTAGTCTTGTCTGTCTAGTCTTGTCTGTCTAGTCTTGTCTGTCTAGTCTTGTCTGTCTAGTCTTGTCTGTCTAGTCTTGTCTGTCTAGTCTTGTCTGTCTAGTCTTGTCTGTCTAGTCTTGTCTGTCTAGTCTTGTCTGTCTAGTCTTGTCTGTCTAGTCTTGTCTGTCTAGTCTTGTCTGTCTAGTCTTGTCTGTCTAGTCTTGTCTGTCTAGTCTTGTCTCTGTCTTATCTTGTCTGTCTATTGTAGCCTATTTGGTTTTATCTAGCCTATCTGTCTAGTCTAGTCTTATCTAGCCTACCTGTCCAGTCTATCTATCTAGTCTTGTCTGTTTAGCCTTCTCTCTAGTCTTTCTTGTCTAGTATTACCGGTCTGGTCTTATCTGTTTGGTCTTGTCTGCCTTGTCTTGTCAGTCTGGTTTTGACTCTCTGGTCCTTTCTGTCTGTCCTTGTCTGTCTTGTCTTGTCTGTCTGGTCTTGCCTGTCTGTTATTTATTTTCTCGTCTTGTCAGTCTGGTCTTCCTATCTGGTCTTATCTGTCTGGTCTGGTTTGTCTTGCCTGTCTGGTCTTGTTTATCTGGTCTTGCCTGTCTGGTCTTGTCCGTCTAGTCCGTCCAGTCTTGTCTGTCTTTTTATTTTATGGTTTGGTGGAAGCTCTCAATAAACCCCCTATTCCAGTTTGGCTATTTTTGTATGCGCCACGGACGGTTAGTGAAAGCCGCCCTAGCTGTTGGCTACCCGACCGAGATTCGAACTTGGGTCAACTACTACCGAGGCGGACAGTCTTGTCTGTCTAGTGTTGTGTGTCTAGTCTTGTCTGTCCAGTCTTGTCTGTCTAGT